>RJWH01001940.1:0-289521 GCA_004363575.1 Solenodon paradoxus | reverse complement strand
CTCCCACCACATGTCCTCTATCCCCTCCTCAACTTTTTCTTTCCTTATTTCCTGTGATGTCACTGTCTCCCATTTCCTTTCCATTTCCCTTCAACTTTGCTGGTGATTCTCTCATCATCTCCATAGCTTCTTTTCTCCTCTGCCCAAGCCCTCAAAGTTGGAGTCCTCCGACTTGTTCCCTGTCCCCCACCTCAGAGGCTCCACCTCTCCTTGGGCCGCGCTCACATCTGTCTTCTGAGCAGGCCCGTCTTCCACATTCCAGACACTCACATCCCTCCCTGCCTATGCCGTAGGCCCTACAAGCACAGATGCCTAAATGTGAACTTTTCATCTCCCCGTCTTGGTGAATGGCATCCCAGAAACTCTGCTGGGCAAGCCAGCAGCCTGTGAGACGTTCCTGCCTCTTCCTCTCCCTTTTCACCTTCCAGCAATCTCCACGCCCTGCGGTCCCATCATCGCACTTTCTGCATGTCCAGTCACTGCCTTCTCCTGTGGCAGAGACAACAGCAGCAGCTAGGACGACCTTTCTGACTGTAAACTGAATCCCGCATTCCCCTGCTCAATACCCCTCCCCCTAAAATAAAAGTCAAAGTCTTTCTCTGGGACTTAGGGGTTCCAGAGCCAGCCTGTGGCTTTGTTGATTCTTGGCTCCACCTGTCTTTATCTCAGGCCCCAGGCAGGTCCATCTGTTAGTGTACCGCCCTCTCCTATGCCGTGAGTGTGAATGGGCTTGTGGACCCTCTGGGTGTCTGGTCCTGCACTAGCTGGGAGCGGCCCGCGTGCGGGGTCTCTGGTTTGTTCACTTAGACAGCAGGGCTGCTTGGGCTTAAAGTCAGGGGTGTGGATTTGAGCACATCTGGAGAGGCCAGAATACTCATTGTGTCGCAAAGTAAAAATAGCTAGGATTGCTGGTGGCGCGAGGGTTAGGCCTGGGGCTGTGGAGAGGGGCTTTGAAGCCCACAGGACCAGAAGGCTCCTTCCTAGGACACAGAACTTGTCCTTTTGAAGGGTTGAGGAGGTGCTGCCTTGGGCGCTGGCGAGGTGGGCAGAGCTGGGACAGCCAGGCTCAAAGAGTGACTCTGCACCGCAGGCCCTGCAGCTATGGCAAAGGCCGTCGGGACGCCCACGATGAGGAGGAGCTGTACTTCCACTGTGAGTTCTGGCCGGCACCACCCGACCCCACCCTCAACCTCTTCCTGCTGCCCTCCGTAGTCCCCAGCCTCCAGCCATGGAGGCCTCTTTCCTCAGGCGCTTCTCCCTCTGCATTCCCAGTCAAAGTCCCCACGCGTCGCACGTTCGTGGACCCCCAGAGCTGCGGGGACCCACTGCAGGCGGTTCATCTGTTTGCCAAGGAGCTGGATGCCAAAAGCGTCACCTTGGAGAAGAGCCTGGGAGCAGGCAAGCTGGCTCCACTTTCACCCCACCTCCTCTGGAAGCCCCACCCCTTCCTGAAGCCCTGCCCCTCTAGAAGCCCCGCCTCGATTCTGTAAGCTCTGCCCCTCACCCCCACTCTTGTCAGGCAGCCCCACCTCCACACCAAGCCCACCTCGGCTCCCCAGATCCTGGGAAGGGGTTGGCAGAGGAGTCTGTGACCCTGCCCTCCTATCCTTTCCCAGCCCCAAGGTCACTGAGATCTCTTTTAGACCTCAGAGCTGGCCTCTGCAGACTGACCCTGGTGGAGGATCTGTCCCAACCCTTCGTGGGACTGTGGGGAGGGACCTTTGCAAGCTTGAGGACCAGGCATACCTGAGTTCTAGTCTGTCCTGGCTCTGCCACTGTGTCATCAGGGGCACGCTCCTCTTCTGCTCTGAGATTCACCTTCTTGTCTGTAAAATGGGTGTGATACCCACCTCAGTAGCAGTTAATGTGGGGTCTCGACTCACAATGGGTGCTGCCTCTCTCTGGGTCAGTCTCCTGGCTGCCTTCCTGACGGCAAACCCTGTGCTCAGAGCCAGCAGCCGCTTTCACCAGGAACTGTCCCTTGACACTGTCTCCAGACATTCTGGGCAGAGCAGATATCTTCAGCCTGGAGCACACTGGGCCTTCACAGCCTTTGAGCAACCAGCATGTGCAGCGTCCTCCTGCTGAGACAGGCAGGGAGGAGTCCCCATGCCACAGAGAAGAAGACAGAGGCCAGAGAGATGCAGACCGTGTCACCCCACTGGCACTCAGTGTCCTGGGACTTGAACTCTGTCCTGAGCCCAGGACAGAAATGGCCCCTGATCCAGAGTGGCTTTCTCTTCCACTGACCCTGCCTGGGCTGGCCAGGGGACTGGTGTCCAGGGAGTGTCTGAGATGGTGTTTGCCCACAGGGAGGTTTGGGGAGACGTACTGTGGCTGCCTGCAGCTCCCCGGCCGCCAGGAGCTCCCCGTGGCTGTGCACACACTGAGAGAGGGCTGCTCCGACTCGCAGAGGCTCAGCTTCCTGGCCGAGGCCCTCACCTTGGGCCAGTTCGACCATAGCCATGTTGTGCGGCTGGAGGGTGTGGTCACCCGAGGTAGGGCCTGTGCTCCACTCCAGGGTGGCGGTGGTGGGGTGGGAGCAGGTGCTCCTGTGCCCCTAGCCCTTCCCTCAGCCGCCAGAGGGACTCCCAGGCTGCCCAGCACAGAGAGCAGCCCTCAGCTTTTTCTGCGTCCCCTCTGACCCTGAATGACCTTTCAGACTAATGGTGGCACTCTGCGGGGGTGGGTCACCTGGACCTCGGGGGAACCCTCTTAGCAAATTTGTTCTAGCTCCTGACTTGCTGTCTGTCCCCCTACAGATGCAAATCTCCTTTGTTCTTCAACAGAGGATACTGGGCTGGGCAGGAGGGTGGGAAAACGGGGGGAGCGTAGCCTTGCTGTAGCCATCTTGAGCCAGACTGGGGTCCAGGTGGGGTACCGCGACGGCAGCAGGCAACTCAGCAAGGGTTCTCCCTGTCCCTGGACTCAGGAAGCACTTTGATGATTGTCACCGAGTACATGAGCCTCGGGACCCTGGATGGCTTCCTCAGGGTGAGTAACTGGGCCCTGGGGGTACCGATGCCCTTTCCATCCTGGGTCCCTCACTTTTCTCTTTTGTGGGACTTGGAATGGGAATCATTCTCAAAGAAGATGCCCACTGGCCAGGCTGACCTAGTGGGTTCCAGGGCACACTAAAGCCCAGGGAGGGCCAGTGACTTCCCCAGGGTCACAGACTCAGGGGACATCCCTGTGCAACCTGGCCCTGGCTTCTCCCTCTCCCACAGCGGCACGAGGGCCAGCTGATAGCCGGGCAGCTGATGGGCCTGCTCCCAGGGCTGGCATCAGCCATGAAGTATCTGTCAGAAATGGGCTATGTCCACCGGGGCCTGGCCGCCCGCCGTGTCCTGGTCAGCAATGGCCTCGTCTGCAAGATTTCTGGCTTCGGGCGGGGACCTCGGGACCGAGCAGAGGCTGTATACACCACCATGGTGAGCGCCCCCTCCCCAGGGAAGTTCATCCACTCCTCTGTCTCCCTCAAAGCAGCACCGAAGTCCCCTCTCCTCACTTCCGCCCACTTCCCTGCCCTTCTGCCCCATTGCACCTGAGCACATGCCAACATGAATGTCACCTGTGGCCAGCCTGTGCCGCAGATGTGCAGCTAGGAGGCTGCGGGTGGGGCCCTGTGGAGGGGCAGCCCGGGGCGTGACTCTCTCTTTCTGCCCCTGCCCACCCGCCTGTCTGCCTCAGAGTGGCCGGAGCCCCGCACTGTGGGCCGCCCCCGAGACGCTTCAGTTTGGCCACTTCAGCTCGGCCAGTGACGTGTGGAGTTTCGGAGTTGTTATGTGGGAGGTGATGGCCTTTGGGGAGCGGCCCTACTGGGACATGTCTGGCCAAGACGTAAGTGACCTGTGGCTCCAGCTCCTTGCCTTCTGATTCCCTTGCCCTCGAACCTCAGGCCCCAGAGCCCTGTTCAGGGTTTATTTGCTTCTGGTCCTACCTGGCTGCCACCGAGTCTTCCTTGGGATTGCACGCGTGTGTGCGTGTTGTCTGCTGGGGGCACCCAGAGTCTGGCGTTTGCTTCCCCACCCCGTGGCCCAGGTGATCAAGGCCGTGGAGGATGGCTTCCGGCTGCCGCCCCCCAGGAACTGCCCCTCCCCACTGCACTGCCTGATGCTTGACTGCTGGCAGAGGGACCCAGGTGAGCGGCCCAGGTTCTCCCAGATCCACAGTGTCCTGAGCAAGATGGGGCAGGACCCAGAACCCCCGAAGTGTGCCACGGCCTCCTGTCCCAGGTACGACCGATACCTCCCCTGCATATTCCCCTCAGTGCCCAGCCATGCCTGATACAGCCAGCTTCTCCCCTGTCTGCGAATGGCCCCCCATGTGCCCCAAGTACAAATGCCCTACCTGTCCTACCCACCTGTCCAGCTGGGACTGCTTCCACCTACCTCAGAGAGCTAGTACCCCTACCAAACTTAGCCATATAGAACCTTTCCCCATCTTCGTCACTTCTGCTTGTCGCGGGTATAGTGGCCACTGACTGGATGTAGCAGTAGCTCGAACACATTCGTTTCAAAAATAAAATTCATAAAATGAGTAAGAGTTGACTCAAATATGCCAACCCCATCCACTGTCCTCGATAGGCCCAGGACCTTTAGCTGACCCAGCTGCCACCCGTCCACCTGTCTCTGTCGAAGCCCTCACTAGGAGCCGCGCACCCTGAGTGTGCCAGGCGACCCTGTCCTTCTCCTGTCCCTCCCCTGGAGAGGGGCCAGGAGCCTGCTGCCCTCTGACCATGTTCCTCTCACCCTAGGCCTCCTACCCCGCTGGCGGACCGTGCCTTCTCCTCCTTTCCCTCCTTTGGCTCTGTGGGTGCGTGGCTGGAAGCCCTGGACCTGTGCCGTTACAAGGACAGCTTTGCTGCCGCGGGCTACGGGAGCCTGGAGGCCGTGGCCGCCATGACTGCCCAGTGAGTCTCAGGAACCCAGGGGCCCAGCTGCTGCCCAGGTGGAGGCCCCCTCAGCTGCGTCTGGGCCCTTCCCTGCCCAGAGAGAAGGAGGGAGCATGGAAAATGGGACTGAGTCACAGGGTCTGAATGTGCTTCTCTGCAGGGACCTGACAAGCCTGGGCATCTCATCAGCGGAACATCGGGAGGCCCTTCTCAGCGGGATCAGCACCCTGCGGGCGCAAGTACTCCAACTGCAGGGCCAGGGGGTCCAGGTGTGAGGGCCACACACCAGTGGCCGGGACCCCAGTGGAGCTCCAGCAGGGCTCTGGCAAACTGCACTTGCTCCACCCGTGAAGATGTGCGTTCGCTCTTCCTCCTCTCGAGTCCAGGGTTTATCGGGGCCACGCTGTCCCCACCCCCGTTCCCCTGCCTCCAGCTCCTTTTTGCTCAGTCTGAATGCCTTGACTGACCCATTCTCCCTGGAAAACAGATTCACATCCCTGGGGAGGAGTCCCAAGATAACAGCCGGAGGAAATGCAGGGTCCCGGAGGTAGAGGGCAGTTGTGTGGGGTGGGAAGACGCAGCTTCCATTTCCTGGCTCGTGCTCTCCTGCCTTCCACTAAGGTCAGAGGTCCCGTTTTCCCATAGACCCACTGGCCAATAGGCAGTATGGATTCCTGTGGCCTGGCAGTGACCGCAGCTGTCTGGCAGCCCCTCCTGCTAGGCCCAGAGGGCAGGATCCTCAGCCCCCTGTGCTCAGGCTGGCCACTGCCTGGATGTCGGTCCCGAGGCCCAGGCAGCAGAGTTGATGCTGGGCTCAGGGGCTGGACCCCAAGGGCCCTAGACTCAGGAACTGGTTTCGGCTTCCCCTGCCCTTGGGCTGACCTCTCAGGGTGGGGCGAGGGTCCTGACTGGGCCACTCAAGGTCCTGGTGCTCCCCTGAGGTCCCAGTAGGCCTCCCCTTTGCATTCCTTTTATAAACCCACTGTCCAGGATACCTGGGGAGAGCATGAGGGAGATGCCCTGTCCCGGGGATCCCAGGACTTTGCTGTCCAGCCGTGGGGGATGAGGAAGAACTATCTCAATGATGGAGTTTCTCTAGTAGGCAGGTCAGAAGGGAAAGGCCCAGTGAGGAGTCAGGGTCAGAGCTGGGGTTGGAACCCAGGTGGCCATCTCCCTATCTGGAGAGAGTCCTTGGTCCAGGCCTGTGACGCCGACCCTCCTCCCTGAGGTAGCTCAGGGACGACTCTAGAGGCGACCCTCTCCTGCAAGTCTGTCCCCTGGCCACTAGCCAGCCTCCTCCCACTGTGTCTGCAGAGCACTGGCGGAAGTGGGGCTCAGGGCTGACCCAGAGTCCCTTACCCAGAAGGCTTCCACAAGTGATGGGCAGGAGGCAGGGCTGCTTTGCTAGAACAGCAGGAAGGCAGCTGGACCTGGATAGAGCCACAGGGGCTGAGTGTCCAGGTCAGCGCTGACACGGGCCTGTGCTGGGTGTGGCTGAGGGGTGGGGGGGCAGGGTGGGAAGGAGGAACCTGGGGGTGGGAAGGGGTGAATAATGTATGGAGCCTGCCCTCGGAGGGCTCAGACAGGTGGAGAGAGGAGCTCAGGCAGCAGAATACTCCAAAGGTACCCCCAGCAGTACCCAGGGGCCCACGGGAGTCTCTGAGCACAGGGACAGATGGACACTCTCTTGATCGTGTATGTGGGAGGGTGTCTGGAAGGCTTCCTGGCGGAGAGGCCGAAGCTGTAAGTCATGAAGCCTTGGATGTGGGGAGGGTTCTTCTGCTGGCTGGCAGGAGAGGCCTGGAAGCTGGAGGAGATCTCTGGGGTGCCGGTGGTGGGGGTGTGCCTCACAGCAGTGCCTTGGCCTCACCCTGCAAGCAGCATCTCTTTCTCCTTGGAGTCCCCCACCCTGACCCCCATCTCCTGAGCACCTGCTCCAGCTCAGTGACTTTGGGGGTCTTGGGGAGACTGAGATTGCTTCCATCTTTGATGGGGCTGGAGGGACCCCTGTCAGGTCCCCCCAGGCTCTGCCCTCCAGTCTGGAAAGGATCAGCCTGTGGACCAGCATTCTGTCTTGGGGGCCTCCTGTCTCCAGCACATCAGTTATGCTCTAAAGGCCAAAGTCCCCTTCCTCCCCAGCTCTCTCACAGGGGCCCCTGGCTGTTTGGGCAGGACTTCGGTCTCCAGGGTAGACCTTGCCTCCACTGAGGAGTGAGGTCCCAGAATCCTGATGGGTCCCAGGCCTCAGCCCTCCGCGGGTGCCGCGTGACACCGGGCTGGCTCTGGGAACCCTCTACAGATCTATTTTTCTATGGAACTTGTTCACTGGTCAGAGGGAGATGGCCTGCGGTCCCAGCACCCCTGCCCGTGCCCATCCAGGGGAGGGGGTTGGGGGCTTCCTTTGACTAATTCTGGGGATGTTTTTATATTTCTTGGGTTCTATATCCAGGACAAAGGAATAAAGACTTGTCTGTGATATGCTACTTCTTTCCGTGACAATTGCTTATCCACAGAGTCGTTGGAGTGGGAGTGTTTCTCTCCGTCACCCCATGTTTGTCTGAGATCTCTCTGTTGAGATAATAAATCAAACAGTCTCAGCCATGAGAGGTGCCCCAGTCTAGTAAGGGACACATTAAGGAAGCATGACAGGACAGTGTGATCAGGGCCACCATAGGAGTGAGCGCGGGGTGGCTGGAAGTGTAGAGAAGGCTGTCGCCTGGTCTTGGGAACAGAAAACCAAGGAAGGCTTCGCCAGGGAGGCAGCAACTGGGTGGCGGTGCCGTTCTCTGAGATAGACACTGTACAGGAGGGGGGCCACGTGGGCAGGGATGGGGGACCAGAAGATGACATGTCAGTTTGGGACATGCGTTTCAGGTTCAGATCTTTGGGTCGGGCAGGCGGGGCTGTCTGGGAGACAGGTGGGGACTGGGCCTGGAAGCTGGCACAGCCGGGGAGTAGAAGCAGTGCCGTGTGCTTCACGGGCCAGGGGCGGTGGTTGAAGCCTCAGTGAGGTGGTCACCAGGCCAGGAGGAGGGGCGGGAAGGGCGCTCTGGGGAGAAGCTGACACTGGGAGGCCCCTGGGCAAAGTGCAGGAGGCAAGCAGAGGGGTGGTGAAGAGTAGCTGGGAGAGATGTGCCCTGGAGGCCAGAGGAGGAATTGGTCTGGGCGCTGAGCAAGGACCCTGGTTGTTGGGATGGGTGTGGACTGCACCCAGCAGACTTAACCACTGAGCCACCAGGACGCACCTGAATCTTCCCGCAAAGGGAGGCCGGTGGAGGGTGGGAGAGAGAGTGCGTGGGGGTGTGGACTAAGGGCGGGAGCACTGCCTGCCTGAGCGCTCACGCGTGCGCATGTGCACACACTGAAGCCCTGGTTTTCCGGTAGGCTGAGGGGTGTTCTGCTCCCCCTGGCTGGGCTGTGCCTCTTCAGAGCTTGGAGCAGGTGCGTTGTTCACTTGCTTCGTCCTGGCCATGGGTGGTGCTCAGCACGGCGCTGGGGGCAGGGGCGGTAAATGACACCCCTGTGCTCCCCTCTGATGCTCAGAACCAGGCGAGTGCTGATTCCCGGGGCCAGATGGAGATGAAGAGCCCAGCTCTCGGAGAGGCCGACTGGAGAATGTTGCTCACAGTGTGTCTTCAACCGAGATGCCACTGAGCGTGAGACGCCCCCAGAGAGGCACCACTGCCAGTGGAACAGCACTGTGCTGTCTGGTTGGAAGATGTGTCCTGCCTTCAGAAAGTTAAAGCGTGTAAAACTCGGATCTTTGATCCCAGTGTTTCTCTAAATTAGACCCACCGAGTCCCAGGCTGTCTGGTCAGGCAGCCTCAGGCCTCCGCTGCTGGACAGAGCTGCCTACCCAGCCTGGTGTGGATGCAGGGAAGCACATGGCACCCTGTCAGTGGGGCTGTTTCTCCGTCTGCTGCCTCTTCCCTGTGGGGTGGAGGCGTCAGTGTCCGGGGCGCCACCTTGGCTCCTGCCAGTGCCTGGCACGTGGTCGGGGCTCCTGAACCTCTGCCAGCCTGGTGTGAGGCACATAAAGCTGGGAACTGAAAGGACATTTTCTGACCAGCAAAGATGCTGATGTGGTTTGACAACGTGCAGCTAATGTGCAGACCACCAGGAGTCAACAGTCTGCCACCTAGTGTTGGGGTCAGTAAAGGAGGCATCAACAAAGGCTTGGCAAGGGGGACACATCCCTGGGGGTCATGGGGTCCCGGTGCCGGGCTTCTACCTGACCCATCCCAGGACAGTGTGAGAAGGCCGCAGGTAGTGAGTTGACTGCCCTTATTAACCAGTGACCGAGTCCTCGAGTCATCTGTTAGGGCCCCTCACGTCACCTGCCACACGGCTTGGCTCAGGTGTAGGTAAAACCCTTTCTGTGCCGCACTCGCTCTTTGAATCTCTCTGTACTCTTCGTCATTTAACTTGTGTCCAGCGTGCCCTGGTGGCCTTGTGGATAAATCTGCCGTGATGTACTTCAATTCCATCCCAAGGACTAAAGTTCGAGACCCAGGGCCGGGGGATGACCAAGATGGACAGCTAAATAAAATAAAGATGCTTCCTCTTTTCTCTTCCTGCCTGCCTGCTCGCCTTCATTCCTGCCTGCACCTTTCCTTTAAAATAAATAAACTCCAGTGTCTGCCAGTATCTTGAAAAACCCTGTCAGTCCCTTCAGATCCTACCCCACTTTAGAAGCTGGGCCTCTGCAGTCTTGGGCCACCGAAGACAAGTCAGAACTTATTTCAGTTCATTATGAATCTGAGAAGGATTCTGGTGAGACAGAGGGCCCCTGTTTACTTACTGAAAAAATCCACCCATCAGTGGACCCTCCTGGTTCAAATTCACTCTTTTCAAGGATCTCCTTGATGCCTAGCCACGGGACCCCACAGACCCTCTGAGGTATGCAGGGTGGGCCCCCCCCGTTTTCCCGGAGGAGTCAGGAGGTCTAAGGAAAGTCAGTTCTTAGAGAGGCCCCTCCATCCTCACGCCCCTCTGACCCCCCAAGGCTCCTGGGACAGCAGGTCGCCTGCCCTCTTTAGGACCCTGAGCACCCAGAGGCCGGCACAGGGTTGTCCTGAGACCCGGGAGCCTGGAAATGGACTTTTTCTTAGGGAATTCTGACCAGTGTGTGATGGGACGGCAGGTAGGCAAGACTGGCGGGCAGGGAGCTGAGGCGAAACTTTCTTCAGAAGGACTTTCCAACCGATCCCCAAGTCTGCTCCCAGGGCGCTCTGCGCGGACTTCGTGGCTCAACTTCGGTGAGAAACAGTCCAGAACAAGTGCTCCCAGGCTGGCAAAGCGCTGCCCTTGGAGAGGGGATGGGGGCGCCGTTTTGCTTGTGGCACGGTCTCGGGGAGGCCCTGCTCCCCTCTGGGACCCACGGTTAGAGGACACTCATTGAGCGCACATTTCAGTGCGTTTGAGCGAGGAAGGGGAGTGCAGAGCACAGAATTCATGGCTGAACTCCTTGGTGGCATCTAGAAGACACACTGTCCTCTGCGGGCAGTCTGCCTCGGGGTCTGGCGTACCTCCAGACATTCAGGCAGGTGTCTTTCTTACCTGGATGGCCAGTGGCTAGGGCAAGATAATTTATTTTCAAAAGGAACGGTGCAGGCAGGAATGGAGGCAAACAGGCAGGCAGGAAGAGAGAGGAGGAAGAAACACTTTATTTTATTTAGTTGTTCATCTTGGCTGCTCCCCACAGGCCCAGGATACGAACCCAGGTCCATGGGATGGATGTGGACTGTGTAGCTGAAGGCAGTTGACCAAACCTTTACTCCATCGGGCCAGACCCGGGCAAGAAACTTTTCATCCTGGGATCGTGAGGGTGGTATCACCGGACTTTTGCTGAGGACCAGAGGGGAGGAGGTGTGATCGGTGTGGGGAGGGTGGAGGGGCTGGAGAGAGATTAGAAGCTGCGGCTGCTGCAGAAGGCTGTGTGAGCCGTGTGGCCACCTGCTCACGGGTGGACGCAGGCACCGCAGCGGCCGTGAAGACAGGCATACGTGGAGATGAGGAGCCACGAGCTCAAGATTGTCGCAGCCACCAGGAGCTGAACAGAGCAACAGATGTGTTGAAAAGCCTCTAGAAAGAGTGTGGCTCTGTGGCTCCCTTCATTATAGCCTAGGGGGAGAGTTTGGACAGCTAACCTCAGAACTGGGAGTGAAGAAATGTTCTTTAAAAAAAAAAGAGACAGGTGCCGGTAGGCATGAAGGCAAGTAAGAGAGAGGAGGAAGCATCTTTATTTTATTTTTATTGAGTTGTTTACACAGGCTATTTCCCCCGGGGTATGAGTCCAGGAGTATGTGGCCTACTTCTTTGGAGGTGACTGCTCCAACAGGTGGCGTCAAGAATGTCTTTTTGAAGCCGCTAAGAATGTGGATATTTGTGATAAGGGCCGTGGAAAATGACTAGAGTAGGTATGTCTGCTTCACCGTCCATCCACTGAGGGCTTGAAGTCTCTGGAGTGGGGAAGCTGCTCGAGAGGACGGCCCTGTTCTGCTGCCCAGCGCAGCTTTCTTGCCGGCCGCCCAGTGGTTGTCAGCCCTTGGCGTGCATTGGAACCCACAGATGGGCTGGCCGCTGAAAGGGTCTGAGCCTCAGCTGGCGCTCCTGTGCAGCGGCTGGGAGTCAGTCCAGGGCAGGTTCTCTCTGGGCACCGCCCGTCTCCACGACCCCTGTCGCAAACTTAGACCTGTGAGCCAGTCAGTGTATAAGTATATGTGCGCATTTAACCCTTGAATGATGCCGGCGTTCAGGGAGCTGACACCTGCCTGCATGTCTGTCCCCCCCCCACCCCGCCTCCCCACCTCAGTGCCTGCACACCCAGCCTTCCCCCGGGCGGGATTCTCATTTCCAGATTCATGGTGCCTCCCAGCATCCTGTGAGCAGATGATGTGTATCTCAATCTCACCTCCAGGAGTGTGTTAGCTTAAGAAAAAAAGCTGAGAAAACAAAATCAAAATTTATTTCCCCACTTGCCAAAACCTCACATTCCCTCCGAATCAGGAGCCATCTCGCCGCTTCCCGTCCTCCCTCCACCATCACCCCCAGTCGGTCGCAGTGCTGTCGCGGGAGTTGAGATCCTGGCATCCAGTCTGAAGAGGAGACTCCTTGGAGTCTGCTGTCTCCACCCGCGTGGTTCTTGGCATATCGTGCTCCGCAGCACTGTCCGCGGGCGCTGAAAATGTGCCAACAGGCTGCTGGGCTCTTGCTGGCATTTGGGTGCTAAGAGATAAGTGATGTCCTTGACCATAGCCGTCAGTGGGGGGATCAGAAACTACCACCTACATCGACCCCAGTATTAGCTGATGGAAAGACAGCAAAGCGCAGAAGCAGGCTGCGCTGCAGGGAAGGGTGGGCGCCGAGAGGACTTGCTTCCCAGGAAGTGGTGAGGCAGCTTTACAAGTTGGGTTCCAGATTCCCACTAAGTGGGGAGTTCAGGGCAGGCCCCAGTTCTCTGCAACAGTTTCATAGTATCTCTCCTCCATTTCTGAAGCCACATGGATTATGTATCTACTAGTAAAATCTCGAGCATGTATGCGTTATTTGAGCATGATTTTTTTTCTTATACTTTCTTTAAAGAAAGGGAGAGGAAAAACTTTTTTTGGAAGGAAGGAAGGAAGGGGCGAGGGAGGAAGCACCCTCATTTATTTATTTACCTTTGGTTGTTCCCCCCACGTAGCCCTGGGTCATGAACCCCAGTCCCTGGGCTCCATACGGTCTACCCCCCAGTTGCCAGTTTACCACCTGAGCCACTAGGATGCACCGTAGGCAAATTTCAGGTATAGATCAGTATCACTGTGTAAAATTAGCAAAGGAAAACTCATGTGAGCAGATGTGCAGGCATTGAGCTACTGTGTCACCCACACCCCGGATGTGTACGACGTGCTCGTCTACCAACTCATTACCTTTGGTGGGAAGAGGGGTAGTAATTCCTTTGAGCTTCAAGGTATGATGCTGTGAATAAATGCTTAGGTGATGTCCTGTGACACCCGCCCCCACCCCCTGCCCAAGAACGGCAGTTTGGATGAATAATTTAACCTAACTCTTTCTGAGGCTATGACTTTGGATTCCATCCACAGGAAGTCCCAGGCAGGGCTTTTGGAAAGAACAGGGGCAAAGAACAAACCTGCTTATTGGAGCTCAGAGTTCATTGTGAGGCTTTGGGAAGGGGAGGCCTCCTCACTCTCTTCCACTCAGAGCAGCCAGGCTTTCACGTGCTGTGAAGCACGGTGGTGGGAGGCACAAAGCAAACAGCTCACAGCATGAGGCAGAGGGCACAGGGAAGACGTGATCTCGCTGGGGTTGCTCTAAATGCCAAGAGGATGCTCTGAGGGCCTAAACAAGTCTCTGCTCTATGTTGCCAGAGCTTACTTTTTGGAGGCTAGCAATCACTTTTGTGAACTCTCCGAATTCTGAAGTTAGAAACCAGGTTGAAAAACAAAATTCAGTTTAAGTATGTCTGTAGGCCCTTTGGGGTGTGTGGGCTAACAGTAAGGTTTTTCTTTGCAATTCCACAACCCCATGATGGTAAACTCATGCTTAAAATCATTACCACTCAAGCCAACCAGTTTCTGGAATGAAGGGCTGTCTCATGACTGGCCCATGTGGGCACTGCCACATACCACACACTTCCTACCACGGTTCGTTTAGGCCGTGGTGCAAACGGAGCAGAATTGGGCCAGGTGGCTCTGGCAAACTGCCCCCCATCCAGGTCCAGGTCGCGTGGTGGCGACAGGCAGGCTGAAAACTGATTAAAAACAGTTTATTGGAAACAGGTAACTTTCAGTAGCTCTGATTAGAACAAGTCAGCTCACAGACACCATTACTCAGGAATGTATATACAAGTCTCAGGAAAGGGGAGATAAGACAACGTGAAGAGAACCCAGCTTGAGCAGGACGGGATTACGAGAACAGTCGTGAAGCACAAAGCACAACGAAGCGCCGCACACGCGAAAACTGCCCCCAGCTGGGGATGGGCCTTCCGGTCCCCATATTTTGGGCCACATCTCATGATTCTTTGGGGCAGAGGCTGGCTAGGGCCCAGGGATCTTGGAGCTGATTCCAAATACCTAGGCCCTGCCCAGGGTGCACGTCTAACATACAAGCGAGGCCACAGACAAGTTACGCCTGCTGCCCGGGGAGCCCAGAGCAGAGCGCCCTCTGCAGTGACCCCAGGAACTTCGAGTGTTCCCCTGCAGTCGGTCACATGAAAACCTACACTAAGTGAAGTCCTACCAGTCTCTCATCCAATTCCCACCTGGGAGAGGTAGAGGGGCAAGAATGGAAGGACCTCCATACCACTTTTGGTCTTCAGGAAACAGAGTATGTCCAAAGCAGCAGTCTACAGTCAGTGGGGACGAGTGGGCAGACAGGCGCCAGAGTCCAGAGCCCCTCCAGTGACCACACAGGAGATGGGATGGGCGTGGCAGGGAGATGTGCCCTGCTGTGGTTGTGGCTGACATGTGCTGTTCTGCTTTCCTGGTCCCATTTTGCCTAGTTCCTCCCAGGTTCCCGCACCTGCCCTCTCACAGCTGCGGGCTCCCAGCCTCAAGCACACAGAGCAGAGATGCCAGGCGCAGAGGCCTCCAGGAGGGTGAGCAGGAGTCTTCTGGAGAACACGAGGCGCTCCCATGCCAGCCCCACTGGAGCTAGGGCATGGCAGAGGACGCCGAGTTACGGGAGACAGGAGGCAGGAAGCACAGCTCTGGGAGCAGGAGGAGAAATCAGCTGGGAGAACATCAGGAAGTTTGAGGGCCTGGATGCTGCAGACAGTGTCTTTGACACCCGAGTTGGAGGCATGAACAGCAAAGTTTAACTAACTGATGGGGAAAGAGAGTCTCCCCAACTTCCAGAATTGTCCGAGAGGAACACTGATCCCTGTTCTGGAACGTCACACTCAAACAAACAATACGCCGGAAGAGAAGAGGGCTCCTCAGGGTCCCAAGTGCCCAGTGAAGGTCCAACCTGTCAAGTGTGGCCTCATTTGTGAGTTCGTATAGTGCTGCAGATTTGGGCAAGACGGCTCTAAAAAGAAAAGGAGGCAGGTCATTCAGAGATGGCCCTGGCATGCTCATCCAGGTCCCGCTGCATCAGGGTCAGGCATCTGAGTCCCCTCCATTCTCTCTGTATCACAAACTCATAACTACAGACCTTTCTAATGCCTATTTTGCATCAGAGCAAAGCTGTAAAACAACATCTCACATAAGACTGTGAAGGTATAACTTGGGGACAGCAGAGCTAGAGGTCCACCTAGATGAATGCCACCAGATGTGCGTGGCTGGGGCTGTGTTGGATCTTAGCACAGGCTACATGCCGTAGGATGTGGGGGAAAGCAGCTCCACCTGGGTCCCCTGCACAGATCCCAGGGGCAGCGGGGGTGGCAGGGCTCACACTAAGTGCTCCACCCACCACCTGAGACGGCACTGGCTGATCAGGAGACACCTGGGAACAAAGTGGAGCCAAACACATCCCCACTTTTGCGCATTTAAAGGAAGACAAGAAAGCAATCAGTGTAGGGCATTGGAGCAATGTGAGATGGTCCCACCACTCCCATGACGGGCTGCTCAGGGCTTTCTTTGACTCGGAGGAATTCCTTGCAACAAGCCCCTCCTGCACTCCTGACTCTCGTAAGAAGGGTCCGTTCTTGGTGGTCTGTCACGCCTGACACACGGGCACCAGCTTTGTGAACGAGGTTGTTTTGTGTTGTGGATCTTTTGGGCAGACATTCCGGGATGGACGGACACTAGTATCAGTTTAGGGACAGAGCTGCTGCTAGGTAAGTAGGATAACGGCCAGAATCCCTTGAGGGAAAGAAGGCAAGACAGTCTGAAGTACAGGTAATCAGCCAGCGCTGGAGACGGCCTGCCTGCGGCGCTGACTTACAGACAGCTTCCTGATGTTTCCCAGGGCCTCGGGATCCAGCTGTGCAATGTCCACCCGCTGCAAGTCACTGGCCAGTAACCGCATGCTCTGCATGGAGGGGACAGGGGGTGAGTCAGCACGTTCCTTAACGCAGGACCCCCCCACCAGCGGCCCTGTGTGTCCCAGGGGTCCCATTGATATCCTGCACTTGGTGGGGGGAAAGGGCCAGCAGGCAGAGGGGTGTTAGGCCTAAGGAGACAATGACCTCATTGCTTATCATGGGGCCAGTGGCTGGATCACACTGAACAAAAGCCTGCACATTAGAGCTGCCCTCGGCCCACATCTGAGAGAAACCATCCTTCCCTCCTAGGTGAGGTCAGCTCTACCCAGCCCAGAGAACCTGCTTAGCCGGCCTCCAGTGCCCCCATTTCTAAACTAAGTCATACCGTCCTTTGCGCACACACACATTGCAGCTGATCGTGTGCATCTCCTGACTACTGAGCTGCTTCTCAAGAGCAGAAACCATGTCTTCTACACGTTGGGCCTGCTTAGGACAGGGGTCAAATGAACGTACAGCTCGACAAGGATCTGCCCAGGTTAGGCCTCTATCCTGGGAGAGAAAACTGGGGGCTTCGTCCTGCGTAAGCGTGGAGATTGGGATCTATGCACCCAGATTTGGGGGAAGTTACAGTGGGTGATGGGCAGGGAAAACGCCTGAGTGAGCAGCACCGCGCCCCGGCCCCTTCTGAACACTGTACCTCTCCACCTCCCACCGGCACAGTGAGGAAAACCTCTCTGCTGTCAGCAAGAGGGCTGCCGTTCACCGAGATATTGTAAATCCGCTCTCTGGCTGCTGGAGTGCGCAGGCCTGGGGTCTTGAAGACCCTACAAAACGGGAGACATCGCTGTAAAGATGACTTGGTAGACTGACTGACACAAGGTGCTGTGAGCCCTTCCAGCCCCCATCTGGCCTCAAGATGCAGTTTCAAATTACACAATTCTAAGAAGGCCAGCTCTAAATTTAGGGGGACTTTTTAAAAAAAGCAGTAATGACTAAATGCAGCTGTACAAAGGAGGTTCTAATTATCAAACATACATCTAGTAAAAGTCAAGTCTTATCCATGTAAATTTTAGGTCCAGAGCTCTGTATGGATGCCAGTAATCCATCCACCCACCCACCCACCCAACCATTCACCCATCCATCTCCACAAAGCTAGAAATAAACTATGGTTAATGTTATTTCTAAGACTGGCTAAGTGCTTCTATCAAGAGGAATCTTCCAGGGTGAAAAAAAAAAAGATGATTCAGAGATTACATCATTATATTTATTCCCAAACTTTCTCAAGATAGTTAAAATGCTGCTATTTTCCCCTAAATGTCCTTTGCTCTAAGATAAAACAAAGAGAGAGATTTAAGAGAAGAAGGTAAGTCTTCTTCAGTCTCCCTACCAGAGTCATTCTCAAGTCCTTATGCATCCTTCCAGAAACTTCCATTGCTCCCTCTGTGGCTCAGGCAGCTAAGGCACAGATTATGAAAGCCATAGACCTAGGTTTATAACTCAGGGCCAAAAGTAGGGGGGAAAAACACTTAGGAAACTTCTTATGTAAAAGGAAATGGGATCATCTAGGACAGGCTGCTCTGCAATCTGCTTGGAGATTTCCTCCTGCCAGCACATGCAGATCCACGGCTTTTGTAATGGCTGACACGCTGGCCTATGGAAGGTTTTCGCTTATGCTACAACACCCTTGTTCACACTGGTCTCTCAAAAAGTGGTGTCAGTTTTCATGCCTACGAAGAGTATAGGAGTCAAGCTACCGAAATTAAAAAAAAAAAAAATGAGCAAAAAGAAAAAAGCAAAACTTATTAGAGGCCTTCTCGCAATCAGAGACAGATAAAGAATCGTTTTGTCTCCAGAGCAGGCGTACCTGCACTCGGGAGCGGCACACACTGGGAAGCCCGGACGTTACCCTTCTGAGGGCTGCCCAGGCCCAGGACTCAGGAGCATCTTCTTTACCTTTTCTGACCAACGTTAAATGTCAACAGTTAACAAACCCAAGTGCTGCTGGATCCTCACCTTGAGTCAAACCTGGGGGTCAGGCCTGGAGTTGGTTTCACCATCGACAGCTCCAGCCGGCCCGCAGCTGGCGTAACGGTGCTGTAATTGCTTGACCTACAGGTAAGAGATGCCGTCAGATGCAGGCGCAACGACAGCAGCAGCAGAGGAGGTACCACGTGGGGAGGCACAGCTGCTCTCTATGAGGAACCGTGTGTCTCCCTGCAGCCGCAAGAAGCACCACTAGTGTCCTCACTACAGAGGCAGAAACTCAGCAGAGTGAGCTTGCCTAAAACATACAGCCAAGCAGGGTGGAGGCAGCACTTTGAACCCAAGCAGTCAGCTCCCGACAATAAGCCGGTCCCCAATGGGACAGAGTCCGTGTCCTCTTGCTAGGCAGTTACCACCACTCAGGGGAAAGTGGAGTCTAGTCCTTCCCAGATGCCTCAGCTACCCCTTTCCTAAGCTTGTCTGATATTCTCTCCCAAGCCCCCATTTCCAAATGGTTGGTAGGGCCAAGCCCAGGCGAGTCTTTGTTTAGCCGGACCAGGGGAGACGTTTGAAGAAGACAACTATAATGCAGGTAGGTGGCAGTGATGTTGAGTGATTGCGCGGCAGCACCACACAGACTGAAGGCAAACAATCAAGGTGTCCAGAGTTGATGGGGTACCACCCCGTTTATATTCACAGAAGCAGGGGAGGACAGAGAACTGGGCACAAGACTAGGAAGCACTGGGTCAGATCATTTCTAGAAACGTCTCCAGCTAGCTCGGATTCCCGCGATCTACTGACTTTAAGCTCTATCTGGGCGTGAATCACAAAAGTCCTTTCACCCCTCTGCCTTCCATGAAGCACGTGGCTCACTGGTAAAATAAAAACCACACATCTATGTTGGGAAAACCCATTACCTTTTGTTTCTGCCTTTTCCTTGTACAGAGTGGGTTCTCTTCTTCGAGGGAGGACACCTTTTGACCTGAAGTCACAATCAAGCGAAACTGATTACAAAAGCCCCACGAAGGAGGGAAGTAAAGGAGGGCTTTAAAAAAAAGGGGTGTGTCAGGAAAGAGAGACAAGCTCTGGAAAAGAAAGTTAACAATGACCACGGGAAGGTCTAGCTCAGAACACAGTGATTTAAATAGTTCAGAATAGTTCGATTAAGGACTTACACTGTTGGGTCTTCAACCTAGAGGATTTTTGGTTATGAGCAACTCTCTTTAATTGGCTGCAGCTAGGCCTATTCTCACCTGCCTCCACTTTAAGGAAAGTACTGCTTTCACTAAGTCCCTAAGGGCATCCCGGGTGCCCAGCTCAAGGAGCCCTCGGCATTCCTCGCCCTTCCTGAGTCCTCGAGGTATCTGACAAAACTGCTCCTGACTTCCCTTGTCCTCCCTCACCTTCCCTGGCTGTCCCTCTGCCATCTGCCTTGTGAACTCCCTTTTCCCTCCTCTGCGGCCCATCCATGGCCTCCCTCTGCACTCTCCCCACACAACCAAGTTGACTCCCGCACTAGACAAATGCCTAAGGACCTGGGGATCAGTGCCTCAATCTCCCTGAAATGACTGCCACATGGAACAATCACCACGTCATCAGCTGACACACTGGTGGCTGCGCTTCACCCCACCCGGACACTCTTCCTCCCGCGTCCCTCAGCCCATGGAGGAGCTGCCTGTGCCAGAAACTGTGCGGTCATCTCTGGTTCCTCCTTTCCTTCAGCCTGGGCCATTTTCCCTTTTTAAACTGATCTCAAAATCACCCTTCTCTGTTCATAGGCTCAGCGCTGAGTCAAGAACGCCAGCAGCCTCCCAACTGGGTTCCTGATGAGGAACCAGTTTCCCCTCTCAACTTATCCTGAACGCTGCTCTGAAACACCAGTCCGATCGCCTCACTCAACAATACTTATGTGATGAAAACCCACCTCCTGGTCTGGCACAAAAGGCCTTGCACACCGACCCCAGAGTCTCACAGCTAATGTCCCAGTCATCCGAACTGCTCCCTGCTCCTTAAACGAACGCTGAGCCTCCCTCGGGAATTCCCTTTTCCTCTGCAGCTAGTGGACTCCACTCTCCTATGGCTGGCCGTGTCCTGGTGGCGTCGTTAAGACTAGATAACTGCCCGTTCTGTGCACTTCACACGGACTTCCAATCATCACTTTTGTCACTGGCCATTTAAGTGGGAGCTTCTTAACTAAACCGTGACCTCTGGGAGGACAACACTGCATTTTATGTATTCTAGTATTTCCTTGTTTCCTGTCAGCCCCCAGCCCCGAACCCGAGTGCCTACTTACTCTTGTAGTTTGAGGATTCTTATTTTTATTTTCTTCTCCTTCTTCCACTATCATTTCATCCACCTGTATTACTTTTCGGGCTATAAGAAACAGTTTTAACAGCGTGATGTTTCTCCTGGAAATCAACTTTCGTATATTCACAATTCTTAGAGAAGACAAAACTTAGACAATCAGGAAACAGGCCCAATATAAAGATGACTTTTTTAAAAAAGAAGGGTTAGGCAAATTAAACTGATCAAAGTGAAACTTTTTTTTTTGACACGTTAAATAAGAATGTAAGTGTATGTATATATATATGTATATATGTATATATAGATAGATAGATAAACAGATATAGACACATAGATAATTCTTTTTAAGTTTACAATATAGTCAAAATCCAGCAGTCAAGAGGGCATAAAAATAATTTTTACTGTTGATTGAAATTGGCCCTGGTGTGTTTAGTTCCCAGGGGTGAAATCAGAAGACCCCTGCCGCCCCGTAACACACAGTAAGTAAACAAAATCTGTAGAATTCAGAAGAGAAGCTGATATTACCTAAGCATAGAAATAACCCAAAGTGACATGGCATATTGTAAATATGTGGCTGAAGGAACTCTAGAATATCCAACTCCAATTACATCATAACTTTAGAAGGCAAGACAGGAACAAAACAAGTGAAAATTGCACTCTGCTTTCTTCGTGCTCCAAGGCAATTCTGATGGAAGGCAAGTTGGAATGAGAACTAGGTCATGCTTCCGACCTTGCCCCAGTGGAGAATGGTGGGCAGCCCCTCAAACCCAAGTCATGGGTCAGGTCTCTCTTCACAAGAGTTGGATACACTGAGCTACCACAGCCTAATGGCAGCATGATTGAGTCCATGATGAGTTCATCTTGGCCTGATCCCACGCCCTCTAATTACCACCTGACCTCATCAAAATGTTCCCTATAAGACAGTGTTTCTCATAGTGTGAGGTGTGTGTGAGAGGATTTTACACAATGGGTCACAGAAATCAAGTAACATGGAATGACAGGTTGAGAAAGTTATTCTTATAATTCTCTTTCAACCCTTCTGATCGCATCAGGAAAAGTCTCGGCTGGTTTTCCTATGCCTTCTGACACCTCTGTAAATCCTGGTAAACTCTTTAACTCAGGAGAAGCAAGCAGGCAAGAATATTTGGTTTCCTGCAGACCTTTTTGTACTTTCCTTTCATTTCCACTTTATCTCACACAGCCTTCTTGAGAGTCAGATGAGTGTTAGTCCTGCATACAATTAAATGCAGCAGCCAAAATGAAAACGCTGCATGTACAAGAGAGGACCAGCTGTTACAGGGAAGAGGCCCTACCAACGAGGCCCTGGGCCTCAGTGTTCTCGGTTAAATAAGGGGTTTTGAAAAGTACTCACCTCTGGCAGATTTCAGGGGTGTCTGAATAGCTTCTGCTGTTAGTTTGTTTATTTCTGTGATATCCAAGTCAGCCTGTGACAAACATAATCAGAAAACACCAAGCATAGGCCATCAATATGAGGAACAACATTTTAAGATTTAAAAGAGAAATGTAACAACACATTATTTAATATATACAAAAGATTGTTACATGTTATAACACAATATAGCAAACTCTCGAAAACCCGCCATACAACTCAACACGTAAAAAACACTGTCGATAATTTGCTTTTAACTTATTGTCCCTGTTCTATTTCCTTGTCTCTCCTCCAAAGAGCAGTCTCCTTTCCTCTGTCATCCCCCAGAGGTAACTGCTATTGTTATATTTGCTTAAAAAAAGGTTGTGTGTATATCTATCTAGCTATTCTTTCTCTCTTTTTTAAATACAAAGGGTTCCCATAAAGTTTTCTATTGTGTTCCTAATCCCTTTCAAAAGGTTTCCAGTTGCCATTCTAAGGACATTTTGTTCCTAGTAGTGACAACCCGTATGTATGGGGATGGCTGAGAGTAGATCATAATTCTTTTCTTGTAGGGCAAGTGCGAACACCAGAATAGTTGTTACAGAGTAGGAAGTTTCACACAAGTTTCATCTCTGGATTGGTGGGGACCACATGGAGTGGTCAGAGGAGGATTTGGAAGCTGCCTAGCTTACCAAGAAACAGTGCTGGAATAGATTGATGTTTTAAAGATGGATTAGAAAGTGGTGGTCAGTTTTCTAGAAACAACTGACTGGAAGGTGTCGCTGGTGGCAGGCCACCGTTCCCTGACTGTCCAGAAGAATTAACATAGCAGCCTAAGACTGGTATCTCTAGAAAGACTAGTTTACATGGTTTGTCTGTGGCTGGCAGAACTTAAGATTTTGGATTTCCCATAATTTTGTGAAAAGAATGCTTCACTGTTCTTAACCTTGGCACAAACAATATGGCTTCTGCTGAAGAACACCTTATGCTTTCCTTCTGGAAGCTTGGAGATCTGGCATGTGTGAGACAGAAGATGCCTACGTGATTGTCCCCCTAATAAAAACCCTGGGCATTGAATCTCTAGGAGTACAATTCACCTTAGAGGTTAAGACTTGAACCATTAGATCTGGGCACACACAGAGGAGAACACATTACAATGAAAGAGAAAGCAGGGATTAAGAACATTTTATTAGCTCTTGATTTTATTGTTTCGTTATCCCCACTCCTCTCCTACAATAAGTACCCTCAAGCTCTCTAATTTTTTCCTGTTCAACAACTGGTTCCTAAGTACCTTTAACTTCTAAGGCTGCAGACCTTTCATACCCTGAGATTCCAAATGATTCTGATCAACTCATAGAAAGAGTGCTTATAGATTTTTTTTATTTATTTGTAAATCTGATAAAGGCTATAAGAAATTTTGTCTTCAGAGAGACACAAAATGTATGCATACACACATGCTATTTATGTGGGATTTTAGAGCGCCTAGGATCTCTGTGAAGCCCATTTATGGACTAGCTCTAATACTACCTATAAAACTTTCTGCAAGGCCAGAACTGTTCTATTTCTGAGCTACCAATATGGTAGCCACTGGCCACGTGTGACTAGTGAACATATGAAAATGTGGCTAGTGTATCTGAAGAACTGAATTTTGAAAATTAATTTTAATTAATTTAAATACCTATGTGAGGCTGGTGGCTGTTATAATGGACCAATCAGAGCTAAACTCTTTACTTTGCTTTCCAATCTTACTGCCTTCAGTTCTGGTATTGAAGATGGGACGTATCAGTGAGATAACTGAGAGGGCGGCAAGATGCGGTGGGGACTCCCGAGAGTTCCGAGCAAGAGCGCTACTTCTTTAGAATGACACACTAAAATAATGGTCCCTTTGCCACCTAGCAGGCCAGGTCACCACGTAATGACTTAAAGGAATTTGGGCTTCAGACTTTCTACTTTCCCTACAGAAGTCAAGGCAAAGGTCTACAAGGAACCTGCCAGAAATAAAACTGTCTTCCTTTGTAGGGCTTAAAACTATTTGGACTTCATTAACTCAGCAGCTGACAGAAATGTTTGGTTGACTAAGAAAGAATATCCTCTATGGAAGGAATATCTTCCATTAGCGCAAGTAAGCACCCACTGGTTGGATACTGTAGCTGAACTAAGCTTAAAAACTAATCAACAATTCAAAAATAGTACAGGTCACTTACTGTTGCTGCTTCTTCCAGAGCCTGTTTGTTCCCGCCAAGGGCTTTAAAAAAGAATATTTTGTTTAATTACTATCGGATCTTAATGATATATCATCTTACCAGTTATCTTTCTAAAACTGAACCAGATTAAGCCCTTGATCTAGGCAAATCTACTCTGATCTTTCTCCCAGCTTGACTCGTCCCTCTTCTGACCTATTCTGTGTTCCATCACACCGAAGTTCCTGCTCTTTCCCAAATGTGCCAGTTTCTCATGATTCTGTACTGGTACTAATTATTTTCTCTGCCTGAAATATTCTTTTATTTTATTAGTGTAATCCTGTAAAATTTTAAGTGATCCTTCTCTATTAACTTGAAAGTTCCTGAGGGTAGGGACAATGTTTTATTTCCCAAAGCATCTTCATTGTGAGTAACGGTAGAAATTAAATTTTCAAACAAATAGATTAATAAATAAAAGGCAAGTCAAAAAAGATGATTAAAAATGTACTATGTGGGTAGAACAATCCAGGAATGAGGCTACATACTGGTCAGTTAATTAGGAAAATAGAAAAATAGGGATAACCCAGCCCCATAGACAACTTTTTTGCATTGCTTTGGACAGCTAACAAAGGGGTGGGAAAACAGCATGGTATTTTTCTCTGGCCGGTAAAAGACATGGGTCTTTGCAATGAACAACTTGATTTACCCATTTTTTAAGTGGGCAATTTAAATGAATAAATTCATTCTCATCAATGAATGTACGTATGTATGTACTTATAAATGTATTTGGTGACACGTGCAATGTATGTGAAATTCACATTTCACTGTGTCATAAATACACAGCTGCTTTTATAACAGCAATTTTAAGTTGGGCCAGAAAACCCCCAGCACACAAAGTCTATTTACTATCCGGTTCTTTAGAGACAGCGTGTCTCTCCAATCCCTGGGGCGGATGATCACAAGCGTGATGGAGAGGAATGAAGCAGGGAGATGAGACAGGAAGCGGTAGGTCTGCAAGCTCCTAGAACCAAGCACGAAAGGCTTGCCATGCTGAAGGCTGTCGCCGAAACCACGGCTCCAGGCGGGTCCCGGGGAGATCAGCAGCTCTTACCGAAGTAGTCGAGCCAGTTCATCTCGCGCAGCGCCCTGGGGAGCCGCAGGATCTCGATATTGTACAGGTTATCCATCTCCTTGAGTAGGTTCTGCCGGTCCGCCTGGATTTGCTTGGACCGTATTTGCACTGGGAAAGGGCAGAGCCGACAGGACACGGGTCGCCAGGAGGGTGAATGGGAGCTAGAATCCGTGCTGCCAGCGCCCCACCCACCAGCCCCGCGCGACCGCCCGAGCGCCCCGACTCCCCAGGGTGCGACCCTTACCTTCGCGGTCAAAGTCCTTCAGAAAGGAAGCGAGTTTCCGGCTCCGTAAGGAGTTGGTCTTGGCCGTCCGACTGCTGTGTTTCCGAGCTGGAGCCATGGTGCTCGGGTGGAGGCGGCGGCCGGGAGGGGCCCAGCCACCGGGCTCGGCGGCGGAGATGGAGGAAGAGGAAGTGGGGCCCCGGTCACCGCGGGTCGGCGGCGGAGACGCGGGAGGGAAGGAAGCGGCGGGAGGCGGCGGAGGGGCTCCCAGCGAGGTCTGCAGCGAATGAAAGAGCAGCGATGCCCGAACCTGCGGGTCCAGACACCAGCGAGGAGACAAAGCTCGCGCTCCAGCCGAGAAGGTGTGGCTTTAAGTTCAGCGGCCCAGCGACTGCCGCCCCTGAATTCAAACTGCCACAAACTGACGAATGAGAAGTCGCCGTCTTAAGGCGGCCCCCACAACATCCAATCACAAGGAAGCTCGGCGAGAGGCCGCTGGTCCGCGCGGGGACTACAATACCCAGAAGGCCTTGCGGCGCGACATATTCCCGCGCTCGGCCGTCGCGGTGGGGCATGCGCAGACGCGCTATGGACGCCCGCAGGCGGGCCGTCCTCCTTGCTGCCGGTGGCTCTAGGTGTTCCCACGCTGGTGGAGAAAGCGACCCGCGGTCTCGAAAAGAAGACACGAGATTCCCGCTGTGGAGGCGCCCGCGCGGCGCGAGGGAGGCGCGGCTTCGGACGGCAACGCACAGTCTGTACCTGGAGACGGCTCCAGCCCCGGATGAGTCTCTTTCCGCGGAGTGTCCGGAAACGTCCCGAGGTGGGACCTGGGGCCTCGGCCTCCGGGAGCCCCGCTGACGGTCAAGTTACGCCTCGCACAGGTGCGAGCGGGTAGACAGCCCTACCTGGGGAACTCTGGTTGCGCTGGCCCTCACCTGAGAACGGAAATAGCTCGCAGTCTTGACCTGGTGCTGCTACCGACTTGGGCCCGTAAGGCTTTTCTTGCTGTTTCGTTTTGCCACCGAAGATGACTCCAGACCGACCTTCCCTTGCCGTGCAGGAGGCCCTGAAGCAGTGCTTCCCGGCGGTGCGGGAGCAGCAGGCCCGGTGGCAGAGCGCCCTGAAGGACTGCCGGCCTCTGCTGGCCTCTCTCAGCAACCTGGCAGAGCAGCTGCAGGCGGCACAGAGCCTGCGATTCGAGGACGTTCCCTCACTCCGGGCCTTCCCAGACCTAAAGGAGCGGCTCAGGCGCAAGCAGCTGGCGGCTGGCGACGCGGTCCTGGACGAGCTGGGGGAGAAGCTGTAAGCGGCCGATGGCGCAAGGATTTTAAACAGGGCATTTCATAGGTAGAAGGGTGCTTGTCTCCTTACTTGAGAGCGTGGCACTGGGAGGCAGCTCAACTGGACCTCCTGTCCGTCTGTTGCCGTGGGACCTCTGTCGAGTGGCCATTTTCTGGCATTTCTTGTGTCAAGTTAGGCAGCAGTGATGAACGGAGTAGAAGTTTCAGAAGCGGAACAGAAAAGCAATGGATAAAGCTTCTTAACCCTCCTCCAGTTTTCTTTTGTGACAAGTGATGAGCAACTATACTGTAAACTTAGTGCCCGAGCTAAGGGTTTTACATACTTAGCTCATAAAATCTTTTCTACCCTTCTGTAACTTAACCTCCTTTAATCTCATTTTGCAGGTAGCAAAATTGAGGTGCAGGCAGATTGCCTGTGGTCTTACAGCTAGAAAATAGTAAAGCTGGGACTCTAACTCATGTCCCTGACAACAAGGCCAGAGTTTGGGGATTTTTTTGCATTTTGTTTTAAGGAACGGTGTAGGCAGGAATGAAGGTGACTAGGTAGGCAAGCAGGAAGAGAGAAGAGAAAGAAGCATTTTATTTTTATCGTTTTTCATACTGGCATTTCTCCACCCACCCCAGGCTTGAATCCAGGGTTATGTGGCCTGTATTTCTTTGGAGGCGATTGACCTAACTATTGCTCCACCAGGGTGCATCAAGGTCAGAGTCTTAACCACCATTTTATTCTGCTGTACATTGGGGGTCTCTGATCATAGCACAGAGTAGCACATCTCTAAACCCTTCTGCCTATTGTTAGAGACTCTGTCTCAGAATTATAGGTAATTGAGAATAGAGAAAAGACGGCATATGTGGCCTTTCCTTAGAATAAAAGAAGGGTCTAGTGTGTAAACACTATGCCATAGAATAATAGGACACTTGTCAAATATGGAGGCCTTCCTTCTATGCATTTGTACTAAATACACTTGTTTATCCTGTATGGGATGACACCCACAAGGTGCTGGGAATACAGTGAACCAGACTAAATTCCTCAGTTGAGTAAAAGAGAGAAATACTCAATAAAATTCAATTGTGGTATATTCTAAGATAGTGAATTTTTGTTTCAGTTGCTGGCTTTTGTGTGTGTGGATATAGGGCTGTCATTTTTATTTTTAAATTGTGAATCATAATCAAACATTTCAAAAACCCCAGTTCTAGGCTAGGGAATGCCTTGCCTTTTGGAAAATTGTAGTCTTCATCTTGGTGACTGGGCCCCTTGGAGTTATCAATGGAATAATAACTGCACCATAAGCTAAGCACTGCCCTAAGCATTTTACATGCATCCTTGCATTTAATTTTCACAATAATCTTTCTCATACATTCCTTCATTCATCCATTGAGCAAACATTTGTTGGTCTGTTTACCAGTCTTGATGTTCTAGGTCTTGATGTTCTAGGAACTTAGGTTCTGCATTGCAAAACAGACCTTTTTTTTTTTTTTTTTTTCCTAACGCAAGGTGCAGGCAGGAATGAAGGTGACAGTAGGCAGGCGGGAAAAGAGAAGGAAGAAGCATTTTTTAAGTTTGATTTAAGTGTTCATCCTGGTTGTTCCTGTCGTCTCTGGGATGCAAACCTGGGATGCTGGGATGTATGTGAAATTCACACACACTCCTCCACCAGCATCTGCCAAAACCGACCGTTTTTATACATGAGTGAGAATAAGTAGCTTTCTCAAAACCGACCATTTTTATACATGAGTGAGAATAAGTGTCTTTCCCAAGATCCACAGTAGTGCATCCTTGCGAGAATTTACTAGGATGACAGTGTGCCCTGGTGGCCTCGTGGATAAGGCCACCAGACATAGTCCACAGCATCCCAAGGACCCAGGTTTGAGACATGGGGCCTGGGGTTGGGTGTGGGTGGGGAAATGAAATGATTTTTCCTCCTCTCTTCTGCCTGCCTGCCTACTTCTCTCCTGCCTGCATCTTTCCTTTGAAAAAGGATGCTAGGATGGGGAGTGGAAGCTCGTGGATAGTACTGGTTTGGTGCTTCAGTGTCCTCTTGCTTCCCTTTCACATATGTGGCAGGAGACTCATGTGAGCACTTCTGCTCCTGCTGTTTTGTGGCAGCCCCAGAAAGGTCCCTTGTTTTTACTTTCTTTGGCATCTGGGTTTATCATACAGCTTTGAGAACATTACACATTCCTTGGCCTCTCCATCTTTAAGTCATTTCTTAATTCTTGAGCCACCCTGTGTCCGCGGCGCCCTCACTGATCTTAGACCAGTGGCCCTAATTTGGAAGCAGTTTTCGTTTTGTTTTTTCCTTTTGGAACACTTGGTAAAGTCTGGAAACATTATTCGTTGTCATGACTTGGGAGGGTGGGACCCTAGTTGGCTCTTGTCATCTAGTGGGTAGAGTCCAGGGATGCTGCTAAACATCCTACAGTGTGCAGGGCAGCTAGCTCCCACCAGAAAGACTCACCCAGTCCAAAGTGTCACTGTGTCACTGTGCTGGGGTTGAGGAGCCCTGCGAGGCCTTTCTCATGACACTGCCTAACTTCAGACTCTCTCCCCCCAGAGCCGCCCTCCTCAAGGTACGTGACACCGTCAGCAGCCAGGTGGAACGAGTGTTCCAGGTCTACGAGCAGCATGCAGACGTGATGGGCGTGGATGCTGTCCTGCAGGCCTCAGCGGTGAGCCCCTCTGTGGCTGACATGCTGGAATGGTTGCAAGACATTGAGAGGCATTATCGAAGTTCGTGTCCTTTGCACACATTTCATTCAGTGTCCAGAGTCCTTCCGGGAAGGCTTTCAGGTCTCAGTTTTCCCAGGGTTACGGAACAACATATATGGGTCTCTGGTCCCTGAATTTAGATTCTTCCTACATTCCTTCTAACACAGGGCAAGTGAAAGGTGAGGGTGGGCTCTGATTTTTACTAGTGTAGTCAGAGCAGGCATCATGAGAAAGTGGCATTTGAGAAAAGACCTGAAGCGAGAGAGGGAGAGGGCCCTGGACATTTGGGGTAGAAGAAACATCAAGCTCAGAGGCCCAGGTGAGAACATGCCTGCAGTGGTGGTCGGGATGCAGCCAGGAGGCTCGCGTGGCTGTCGCAGAGTAAGCTGGGGGAGCCTAACAGGCAGTGAGGTTAGAGATGGGAGGCCAGATCTTGTAGGGCCTCAGAGGTCTTTGAAAGAAGTCTGGCTTTCATTCTGAGTGAGATGGAAAGCTTGGAGGGTTGAGTAGAGGAGCACGTGACCAGACCATGTTTTTGACAGCACCGCTTGGCTGTGTTCTGTAGAAAGATTTGGGGTGGCGCGGGCAGGGGTGGAAGCAGAAAGACTGGATGGAGTTTGGCTCGCTCTTCACTTTTTGCCTGATGCCCTCATCACCCCTCTGGCAGAAGTGTCTGCTTCCTCTGAATAACTCGCACATGTCCAACCTCTGTTCTGGTCCCTGGTCTGGTTTTCACTGGACTGCAGATGCCTCCACCTGAAGTGCTCGCAGGACTGCAGAGTCTGGTTGAAAACTGAGTTTAAATCCAGGACTCGCCTTTGCATTCGACTCCTTGTCTATTAGCTGTGGAGTTAGTCCTACTTAATCACCAGTCTGTAGACAAAAGCATCATCTTCCCGCTTTAAATGTCTGTTTTTAACTGCAGCCGTAGCAGCGGCATTTCAGTGGCCACGTGGGCAGCAGGGGAAGCTGCTGTGGTTCACGTGGGGTCCCTTGCTGCCATGCTCTGTCGTTGGAATGTTAAGTTACTTACAAACTTCTTTGATTCCGTTTCCTTTGTGCTTCTTGATGTTCCTTCTGTACCCACTGCCTCTCCCACTCCTTGCTCCCACTCAGACCCTTGACCACATGCACCCTCTGGACAGGTTTCTCTGTCTAGCTTCTTTATGTCCAAACCACCCCGTAGTGACCTCACTTGTACGCCTTCAGGAGGTCTGGTTCTGGTCCCTCTCCGTGGGTAGGCGTCGTCAGTGACGTCTGTATCACAGAATCCCCAGCGGACTTTCTGTGCCCTTCCTGCTCTGGCTCAGCCTGCCTTCTCTGCCCGCTTTCCGGATGCTCTGCGCATTGGCCTGTGGCAGCCAAGCTGAAGACTTGCTTGCCCTGAATCCATTCCATGCCTCCCCACTGCTGTGCCCCTGCCTGCTCCCCTCTGCACCAGTACGCGCACCCTCTGAACATCCCGAGCTCTGACTTTCGTGGCACTTAGATCTCTTCCGTCCTAAGTCGCAGGAGCCGTGTTTCACCCCTCTGTCCCTGTAGCAGTCGTGTGGGAGGAGAAGTGCTCATAAAGACTTGCGGTTCAGGCCACTCCCTCCCACCTAGGACATGAAAGGCTTATGCTCTTTCATGGGGAGTTTTTTTCCTTCTACATTCTTTTTTTTTTTTCGAGCAATCCTTAACTTCCAGAAAGATACCTGAAGAGAAAGTATCTACTGTCCTCCATCCAGTGGGAAGACTTGGCAAGCATCCAAGCTCTACCCAGGACCTGGGAGCAGATTTTGGAAGACGAACACCAAGACCTTGTACAAGGTACTGTCTTTTGCTTAGTCTTTCATGTTAGGAATCAGTCTCCTTTCCTGGTGTCTTATGTCTTTGGAAGCATTATAGAGATGCCTTCACGGTGCCTCTGTATCGTTTCTAAGTCTGATTTTTTGTCTTCTCTGGAGAACTGATATGCTGTCTTTTCTCTCTTCCGTTTCAGATATCCTATTGAGTGTTTCCCTCTTCCTGGAAGAGTAAAGATGCTGTACGTTTATCTGGAGACTTGGAGCCATAGTTGAAGACCAGCATCATTGCTCTCTGACACAGTTTCTGAAGAAATGTCGGTATAAAAACATCATGTATTTGAGTGTTATTGCCTGGAGCCTAAGGCTTGGCTCTTGGGTGGTTGGTGCTAGATGTTCTGATACTGGACTTCTCCATGCCGGGGCATGACTGAGGGTCCGGGGGGCCACCCGCTGCCCTTTCCAGGGAGTGGAGGGAGGCAGAGGACACAGGAGAGGTAGTGCTGAAGAGCACCAGGGGCAGAGGCAACTGTGGAGAAGCAGGGAAGAAAGCCATGGCAAAGAGGGCACGCCCCACGGCATTATCCAAAGCTCCAGACCGAATTGACACCTGGTTGCACGTATTTGTGTCCACACCTGACTTTCCATGAAAGCTTTGACAGTTTAGAGAAATAGGGGTGATGTCGATGAAAACAACTGTTGTCCAGCTGCAGTAACTCCGTATCAAGAGAATTTGTTTCCAGAGCCTACCAGCAGGGGGCGGTGGTGCAGCATGAATTGCTTGCTTGCTTTGTCTTTGAAACTGTTCCTTTGCTCTGATTAGGTCACTGGGGTTCCTAAAATGACAGGATTTTTAGCCAAAGCTGGGAACTGACTTGCCATTACCTTTGATCTTGGAGTAACTACATGGGTGGGAGAACCGACCCAGAGTCCAGAGATCAGCATTGCCTTTCTGAAGCCCAATGCTATCATCTGTGAAAGGTGATACTTCCAGGCCTGCCATCTTTGTAAGCTGTTGTAAATATCTGCATCTTTGAATGAAAGGGGCTTAATAAACAGTATAGATATTTTTCAAAATGACTTTTTTTTCTCATTATAAAAGTGATATATGCTTTTTTAAAAATCATGAGAAATTGTAGAAAAAAAAATTTTTTTTAAAGAAAGGTACAGGCAGGAATGTAGGCACTTAGGCAGGAAGAGAGAGGAGGAAGAAGCATTTTTTTTAAAATTTATTTTTAGTTCACACTAGTTCTCCACCCCACCCCCAAACACACACACACACACACACACACACACACACACACACACACACACACACACACACGGTGCACGCATGTGCACACCCCCTGGACCTGGAACTTGAGCCCAGGGGCATGTGGCTTGCGCTCCTTCAGAGGCAGTTGACCTAACTGCTGCCCCACCAGGGCGTGCTGGCAGAAAGTATTTTAAATGTAGCAAAGCATAAAACTCTATTAGGAAAAAAACTCCATTAGAGATATTTTAGGAAGTATCTTTTTAGCATCCATATTTATAAATTAAAACAAATATGGTATCATTGATAAATACTGTTATTTAAATTATCTTTTTAAAATAGTTTGGCCACCTTTTCATATCTGTAAATATAACTCAACACAATTATATACCATTTTATGAAAGTATTGTATCTTGCATTTTACATGTTTTTCCAAATCTTTTTTCTACCTGTAAAAATAAGATTATGAAAAATGGAAGCATTACACAAAGTGAAAATGCATGTTTTCCATCTAACAAATGTGGTACATACACTATAGACATATGGTGTATATTCTTCCAGGATATAAAAAATCTATTCTGTGACATGATCATTATAAATAAAGCTTAAGACTTTTGGTTATTAGGTGTTATGACTGATGATAGAGCCCCTTAGAAAAGTTTACCATTTAAGCAGGGAGAGATTTAAACAGTTCTCCCCAGCTTTCATGTGCATGTAAATCACCAGCAGCTTGTTTAAATTTGACCTCTGGAGTGGGGCCCTGGATCTGCATTTCTTACAAGGTCCCAGGCAGTGTTGCTGCTGCTGACCCAAGGGCCAGACTGAGTGGAGGTTTGAACTGTAATCCAGGAATAAAAGTGTTCCTTCTTAGGCATGCATCGCTGGGGGGATAGAGGTGAAGCCAGCTGCTTGTGGGCGTACGTCACTGTGGCAGTGACATCTGAGTTAGGCCTTGAGGCCACTTTACTTGGGCTGAGAGAGTTGTGCAGGGCATTCCATGCACCGGGGCAGTTTGCAGAATTTTTGACAAAGAATAGAAGCGAACTTCTACTGAAAGTTTGCTTGTTCTTTTTACCCCCTAGAACTGGCAAAGATGAATAGATTCGTGTATAGCAAGTCACTTGAGTTTTCATAGAGGGATGGAAGGATGGCAGAAAATGGGACCATCCTGGAACCAAATTGTGAAGAGCTCTGAATACCTGGCACAAGAGGATGTATTTTGTTCTGTTAATGGGAGTCTCTTGTTTGGGTCTGTGTATATAATAAAGAACTTTCACAATTCCCATCATTGAAGCAAATAGTCGTGGCTGTGAATAGATACAGGTATGTTAGAGTGCTTAGTAGCAATTACGTATTGTTTCAGTGGGATTGTTTTTATTTTGTTTCTTCGTTTTTCCTCAGTCCTTTTCCTACTGTTCTTTTCTTCCTTTTCAGTTTAAAATACACTGGTTTATTTTAAAGATAAATGGTATGTTCACATTCTGCAAAATTAAAAGGATACAAAAGCATAAGCAGGGAAAAGAATCTCCCTGAATTGTTGGTCCCTTCCTTCCCTGGAGGCAGCCAGTATTAAATGTTTCCTGCTAATGTGTGGTGGGCATCCTCTAAGGGAGCCCCCAGTGACCCTCCGTCTAGAGTCACACCCTGTACACCCCTCTCCCCTTCAGTGTGTGGGCTGCACTTGCAAATTGGCTTCTGATGAATGGAATACTACAGATGGGGGTGCTGCTTCTGAAACGAGGTGGTGAGAGAGGACCACAACTTACACCACGGGGTCCATCACCCACCCTCTTGTATCACTCACCTAGGGGCAGTCACTTGCAATGCTGTGAGGCTGCCACATCTTACATGACAGCCCAATGCCTGAGTGAGCCTGAAAGCAGATTCCGCACACCCTGCCTCAGATGAGCCTTTAGATGAGACTACAGCCCAGCTAACAGCCTCGCCTTAACCCTGCGAGGACTCGGCCAAAGGCAGCCAGCTAAGCTGTGCCTAGATTCTTGACCGACACAAACTGAGATAATAAATATCTGTTCTATGTCACTCAGTTTTGGGATAAGTTTGTTCCACAGCAATAGATAACTAATAAAAGAAGAAAATAAGGATTTTGTTTGTTTGTTTCCTGTTTTTTGAAGGAAAGACACTGGCAGGCATGAAGACAGGCAGGCAGAGAGAAGCAGAAGAAACATTTTATTTATTTTACTTAGTTGTTCATCTTGGTTGTTTCCCGCTGACCGCAGGATGCAAACCTTGGGATGTGCATGGACTGCACCCACCTCTGCTCTATCAGGGCGTGCTGGAAATATGTTTCGTGTTTCTCCCTGATTTTATATGAATAGAAGTACACTCTGCACCGCGTTGCCTGTCATTGTTTCTACTGATTGTGTCTCAAGATCGTTCTGTGTGAACATAGAGAACCTTAATTTTTTCCAACAGCTACAGTTTTCTATTGCATGAGTAGGCCATGATGTATTTTACTAGCCCCTTGCTCGTGCACATTTAGTTTGTTTCCAGAGTCTTAATATCTGTTAGGTCTTAGCAACCCTGTCTGCTCCCACCCTTGTTCTTTATGCTCCCCCTGCTGGAATTTTTCAGGTGGCCAATCCCACCCCTCCCACCATGCCACATTTTTAAAAAGTTCTGCTGGTGTTTGTACAGGAGTCAGGTGTACAAACTTAGTCGGAGAGAAGCGTCCCAGGAGTGTTTCCAGCACTGCTGTGAGGCTTGCTGCCCATGTACAGGCTGAGGCACCAACGCGAGGGAAACAGACTCTTGTTGGTTACAGCCCCTTCCCAGTTGGTGAAACACTGCTGGGACGAAGTGAAAGAATTGGGGTTCCTGTCTTTCCCATCCTTAGCCCATCCACATGTAGAAATGGACCTCAGGTGTCATCCCGGCAGTGCCTAAAGAGAAGGCCCCTCCCCTGGAGACTCCAACCTGATGGCCAGTGTGTCACGTCTGACTTTCATCAGGATAAGGGGCCAGGTGCCTCACCCGGTTTCTCGAGTACTGGGCCTCTCATTCCTTCTCCCCATGAGAATATTGGGAGAGTACACATTTGGGGGTGCTCTCCGGGCCGAGAGGAGTTTATGTGTGGGTCAACTCAACTGAGAGGAAAGCTTGCTGAACCAAAAGTGGCCCAGACCTGTGTGTAAGTCGCAGCCTCTTACCAGCTTACCACGAGATCTGGACAAGTCGTTTTCCCTCTGCCTCAGCTTCCTCCTCTTCCTGAAGGAGACGGCGATAGTTGTCTTTACAGGGTTATAAGGTTCAAGTGAGAGGAGATATGTGAAGGCTTTTGATAAATTCATAAACATTTAAGGGTTGAAATTGACACATTTTATTCCTTACCTATGATGTTCATGGCTCTGCACTTTCTTCACATCTTTGACCTTGAATGAACAGTGAAACAAGTCTGCAGCTCGTCATGACAGCACCTTTTGCACCAGGGTATGCTTGGTTCTGGTAAAGTGGTCTGTCCCTTACCCCGTTTCCTCTCTGCCACTGGAGGCAAAATCGCCCCTAACGCCTTCTCAGCTGTGACCCTCACTCAGGCTGGGTTTCCTGAATGTCCAGCCCTGCATGGATGCGGTCCCTCCACACACCGGTGAGTGCCGCACAGCCCTCGACCAGCTCGGCAGCGGAGCGCGAGGCAGCTGCAACCTTACCAGTTGCTCTCCCTTCTAATCCCACGGCCAGGAGGACTGGAGGGAGTCCTGGGCTGCCTGCCAGTCTTACACTTTGGCCTTGAGGCCAGGGCTGGGATGAGAAAGTCAGTCTAAGGAATGAGAGCAGTGCCCCTTCCAGACACTCCTCCTTCCCAGTCATTCCTGGAAGGTTCCTTGGTTTCTACATAGTGCATAGGAATGTCATTGTTCACTGAGACGGGTAACTGACACAGCATTATTAGGGACCCAGCCCCCAAATGCTGACCCACTGTGTAGGGAGGGGCTAGATCTCCTTTTATTTTCTTTAAAGGAGAGCTGCAGGCAGAAATGAAGGCCAGCAGGTAGGCAGATAGGAAGAGCGAAGAGGGAGACACATTTTATTTTATTTAGTTGTTCATACTGGTTGTCCCTGGGACAATGAATGTTCCCCGGATGTGAACCTGTGTCATTGAGATGACTGTTGAAACTCTGTTCCTTCAGAGTCCGCAAACCTAACTACTGCTCTACCAGGGAGCACCCTAGATCTACGTTCTTAGCGAGTATCACTCATTCTGTGCCAGAGGTGTTCCTTAAGATGTAGTCTTAGTCCTGAGAAAAACGTGCAGAAAGAGAGCATGTGCCTGGGTAAAACAGCCACCGAGTACCCCTTCCCTCCCTTATTGCCCCACTTCTGTCCTTTTCACTGCTTCCCAGCACCTGCTCGTCCCCAATTCCAGCAGGTACCTACCTGGGTGCTTGGAGTCGGGAGTAATCACTCACCTCTGTGGCGCCTTGCGTTTGCACATTCCTTTTCATTCAGAGGCTCCCTGTGTGCGGGCACAGACAAGTACAAGAGGCACACAGTATCAAGGGCCAGGCCCACCCATGTGCCCCGGTGACGTGCTGTCCTTGTGGATGCGCGCTGAGCATGGTAGAGAGTGACTGGCTCTTGTGTGCTTTCTGTGCGAGGCCAGAGAGGGGACTGGAGAGTAGGTTTCCAGCGGCTGCACTTCAGTGAGACTCTCCGCATGGTCTCCAGCAGAGTAAGCTCAGGAGGCAGGGGCCAGCATGGCCCCTTGGCCCTCGTGTGAGCAGGGAGCCACCCCCGGCTCCCAGGCTTGACTGCCCAATTCAGACGTGCACAGCAGTGCTTCATTGGCACAGAGCACCCAGACTAATAAATCCACTGCTCAGTTGCAATCCCCGCAGCGCATTTATAGGCAGCAGCTGACTTTTATCGGCTAGTTTGTTCTTTCATATAAGCAGAGTTTTATGAGGGTCTCCTGAGCTGGCTCATAATGTGATGAAACGTCTGCAAAACTCTGCCATAAATCCTCAGCACCTGCCAAGTAGAGGGTGCTGTTTTCCAGGCACATTTTGTCCAGCTGGCAGTTCTGCGCCCTTGTCCAGTTTGTATTTTTTTGCACTTGTCTCTTTAAACTTGGATTTGTTTTTCAGCTCTCTGTGACCTCTTTAAAGGCAACTGAAAAATGAGGGGTAGGAAAAGGCACTAGAAAGCTATGTCTGTGCTAAAAATTGCCCTTGGCTTATGACGTTCTGAAAGCTGTTTTGATCCCACAGCTAAAACAGACATCAGGCTTCCCGGCTACATGAACCCCAGGGCCGGGGGCTAGAGGCCAGTGCCAGCCGAGTTTTGTTGGTAATACTTTGATTCTCTTCTCGGCCATCCTCCTTCGTGCTGGCCCCTCATCCTGATGGTCAGTTCCTAAATGGAAGGAACAGCTCCAGAGGCCTTTTCCCTAGGTGGGCTCCAAACATGACATTATTTCCCAGCATCCAGACTGCCTCAACACAGAGGAAATTTGAATGCTCTCCTCCTCCAAAGAAGGCAAGACCTGGACTCTGAGGATGCTGACCAGAGGAGCTGGACCTCTTACTTGCAAAAACTGGAGTCTTCAACAGAGCATGTGATCTGCCTGGGGAGTGTTGAATGTGGCCCAGCCTGTCCTCAGGGCGCTTCGCCTCTATGTTTACAAGCTCTTTCTCTAGGTCAGGAGGCCCCTCGGCCAGAAGCCCCCCGTGGCTGCCCTTAGAGAGCCCCATCCTTTGGGCTCACTTTCCCTAGACCCCAAATCAGGGCAGGTTCATGGGTGTCTGAGTCGTGCTTATAAGCTCCCCCCAGCTTGGTCTAATGCACTGCCGTCATGCTCCTGCATTTTTTTTTTAAGGAAAGGTGCAGGCAGCCATGAAGGTGAGTAGACAGGCAGGCAGGGAAAGGAGGAAGAAGCACTTTATTATCTTTTTATTTAGTTCATCTTGGTTGTTTCCCCCAGTTCTGGGATGTGAACCTGGGTCCTTAGGACCTATGTGAACTGTACTAGGCTGGAGGCAGCTGCTTACCCGTTACTCCTCCAGGGTGCTCCTGAAAGCCTTAGTTTCCGAACAAGAGGCCCTTGCATTACATTGCCTGCCCTCCCTCACTTTCCTCTGGTCCAGCTGCCCCAAAGCTGTGGACAGACCTCTATCCTCCCACGTCCAAGTCCGAGCCTGCGCAGAGCGGGTTCCTTGCCTGTCAGTATTGAATTGGGACTTGCCCACTCCCAGGGGTCCTGTCACCCAGTCATCTGCTTGCAGCCAATCCTTCCCCATGACCATCTATAAAGACCCTGAAGAGGGGCCTGCCGATCCCAGTTTGCTAGGGGTCATCGCCTCCTGGCCCCTCACTTTCCAGAAAATCTTTACAGGACTGGGAAGCTGCCTGCTCCTGGAGAGGGACCGGGGCCTCTGCGAGTGAAAACCCCTCACCCCCACCTCCAACCAAAGGCAAGACCTGCTTCTCTGCCTTGAGAAAGGAACCCACCTTATTTTCCCATGCCAACTCGGATATCACCTGCCTCACCGATTCTGTCTCCCTACACAGCTCTTCCTTTCTCAGCATGTTACTTGCATCTCTAGCACTTTTGTTTTTAAAGACAAGGTGCAGGCAGGAAGAGAGAGGAGAAAGAAGCATTTATTCATTTTATGCATTTGTTCACATTGGTTGTTCCCCCTGACCCCAGGTCTCAACCTGGGTCCTTGGGATGTATGCGGACTGTATCTGGTGGCCTTATCCACTAGGCCACCAGGGTACACCAACTTTTTTTTTAATTATTTTTTTTAATCCATCCTTAGGTCCCTCCGGGCTCAACACATCCTGGGCTTGACTGGAGCTGCTGAAATGCTGCAGAGGCCTTCACAGCTGCCTGGTCTGCAGAAGGTGGGCCTGTCCTCCTTTGGGGAAGGTGCAGGAGGTGGGGACAGTCTTGGGCAGAGCTGGTTGGCTGCCAGTGATTCCTGTAAAATCAAGGTGTTCTGGAAAGATCGTGAGCTTTGCACAACACTGGCTCTACCACTGAGGACCATGGGGTCTGGGGTTTTACCTCATTTATCTGTAAAATGAGGAAAATTAAAATGAAATGAGCACAGAGAATAAGCGCCCCCTCCTCAGAGGAGGTTCTTGATGAGAATAGGTGTTAGTCTCCCCGTCCTCCATCCCCTGGAGGACTCGAGGTCGAGGCCTAATTCCTCCTTTTGGGGTACCTGCTGACGGAGGTGTGGCCCCTGGCTCTCTATGTCTAGGAGCTGGGCAGGGTGATGGAAGTGACACAGGAGGAGAGGACCTCCACCCCTATGACACAGAGCCAGCGGCCAGTCTGGGCAGAGCCTCCTCTCCTCCCAGGCCTGCCTGGCTTGAGTTCTCAGATCCACCCCGCATTGCCACACCAGCGGAAATGGCGGTTGCTGTCCCAGCCAAACCCAAGGACTGTGGCGACAGCCTTGACTGGGCCCAGTCACCACATCAAGGCTGCGACTCCGCCCTCCTCTCTACGCTGCCTTCCACCTCGGGCTTCCCCACTGCCCTCCTCCTGAGAGAACCCGGGGCATAACCTCTCCACGGACCTCTGTGGCTGCTGCTGTGTGTCACTGCGTGTCACCACGTGCCACTCTGGACATCTGATGCTCACCTCTGCGGGTCCTGAGCCAGGTGACTTGCCCTCTCTGGACCTGAGTGTCTTCACTGAAAATGGCAAAAACAAATGATGGTAGACAAAAGTTTCAACTTCACAGGGCTTCTGGGCTAAAACTAAACGGGCTAAGACATTTAAAAGAACTTTAAACCATAGCACAGAGATATAATTTTCCTCGTAGTAGCAGCAGGGCAGAATGGATAAGCAATTCAGTAGCCAGTAAGATGAATATTATAATAACTTTATTGGGCAGTTTCTCTGTTTCATGCTTGGGCCCCGTGCTTCTACAGCCACTGAAACAGCCCTGTTGGACTGGTATAAGGGGTTGATTTAGAAGGCTCAATAGCTCTTCCAAGGTCACAGAGCTGATCTGATGCCTTGTGATGTGTGTCCTTGACACACCCCAGCATTCCAAGCCACTATTCAGTCATCCAAGACAGACCTGGCTAGGTATCTTTAGGCAAGTCATCTAAACCTCTTTGTGCCTCAGTTCGCGCCGTCCCCAACAGTGGTGTATAGTGGCTGATGGCAGCCTTTGACAGAGCAGCGGTTCCCAGCACAGGTCTGCAGACAGGGGTTCCGGCGACTGCCCAGTGAGGGAACCCTGCTCAGGTCAGAGCCAAGGGTGTGTTATTTGCTGGCTACATGTCAGAGGCAAGGCTGGCAAAGGTGAGTCTCCCCAGAGGGAGCCTGGGAACCTGACTCATGTCTGTCTCTGTCCACTGAAATCCTCTTCACTCTCCACCAGTCACCGGAGCACCAGAATTCCACACCACTGAGTGGGGGGAAGTGCACCCCACCTGTAGCAAGCCCTGCAGACCCATTTGTGAGAAGAACCCACACCCCCAGTGCGAGCGGTGGCTCCATCGCTTTGATCCAAGATCTGGGACCTGAGGGGGCATGCCTCTCCCATGGAGGACCCCAGCCTGCCCCGCCCCACCCACTCAGCTGCCTGGCCTGCAGAGATAGGCAAGGCGCCATCATTTATTCCCCTTGTACTCGGATCAAGTGAGGACTTCAATTCTAAACCAGTGATTTGCATTCTGAGTGCACTTGGCATCACTGAGGAGCTCTTTATATAAAGCATGGAGGTCTGCAGTGGCCCCAAGATTCTGACTGAATTGTCTGGGATGCAGGAATTTTAAAAGGCCCCCTCCCAGTGACTAATATGCAGCAAAGGCTGAGAACAACTGCTTATATTCAACTGACCACTTAAAAATCTTTTCCTGTGTCTCATGCAGCCTGTGTTCTACTGGACTTCCACATGGAAAGATGCTGGACCTCTACCTCCATGGGCCTTGCACTCAGCAGGGGAGGAAACAATAGCAAGAAAATGGATCATTCCGGACAGTAATGAGGGCTGGAGAGAATGTGGAAGTAGTAACGGTATAGATAAATGAATTAAGAAGATCTGGTAGACACACATAAGGGGCCACTACTCAGCCAGGAAAAGATGAAATCTGGTCCAATTTGAAACAACATGGTGAGTGTTTTGCTGAATGAGGTCAGTAGGAAAGAAAAAGACAAATATTGGATGATTTCACCTAAATCTGGAATATGGGGTAACAGTGCAAATGAACTGATACAATGAAATTCAAATAAATCTTTGGAGTTTGACAATAAGGCAGGGATGGCCAGAGGGGGAAAGGGTAGGGATGGGATTATGTGGTGGAAGAGCCTTATTTACTTTATTTCCCTTCCTTTTATTTTTGTATGTTGTTGTCTTTGTCTCATATTAATCAGAAGGGTGACTTGGTGCAGGAAGAAGAGGGGCAGAAGGAAGGAGAGGGGCAGAGAGGTCTTGCGGAAGAAGCAGACTTTGCCCTGAGACTACAGAAGTGAAAGTGGGATCATATTATCCAGAGCACCAGTTCTCCACGTGTTGTCTGGGAACTCTGAGACCTCGTCTAGGGACCTTGGTGGCGAAAACATTGTAGAATACGAAGACATCATCGTTTCTGCTCTCTTTCACCTATGAACCTGCAGAGAGATTTCAGATGCCTCTTGATGTGTGACGGCACGGTCGCTCTGACGTCAAATGGACATATGTGTTTTAGGGGTTTAAAACATTCTCAGATTTCATTTCCATTTTGGCAGATATTGATAGATGTCGCCCACCAGAATGCAAACAAAAGCTCTTTTTTGTTTTGTTTTTGTTTTTTTTTTAGAGAAGGAAGGGAGAGGAGGGAGCAAGGAAGAGGAGAAAGAAGCATTTTTATTTAGTTAGTTGTGTGTTTCGGTCTCCCACCCCCAGTCCCAGGCCACAGACCTAGATCCTTGGGTTTTACATGGTTCACACCCAGCCAGCTCAGCTACGTGAACCACAAGGAGATGCTGGGTCCTCATTCTTTAAGGGTATGATGGAGTCATGAGAAAAGAGAGTTTGAAAGCTGTTGCTCTGCTCGAAAAGCTTCCGGAAGTTCCTGAGGTGAGGACCAGCTTGGTGTGTTCAGTAAAGAGCACCCAGTCGGGAACAAGAGGCAAGGGAGAAGGGGCATGGTGGCAGATGAGGTTGGAGGGGAGGATAGAGAGCAGACTGCAGGGATCTGGGAGGAGGAGTCAGACCGAAGAGGACTGGGAAGCTGTCCCGGTATGAGAGAAAAGAGCAGTGTGGGGTGACACAGTGGAGATGGAGAGAAACCCATTCAGAGATGTGTGGAGGGTGGAGTCATGGGACCTGGTGATTGAATGTAGGGAGCTAGGGAGGATGACTCCGACAGGACACAGGAACTGGGTGAGTTCGAGGGTGTGGGGTGGGAGACAGCCTAGGGGAAGTGTCAGGGCAGAGGACATGCAGCTGGCTTCTGGATAAATGAGTTTGGACGTCACAAGAGAAGTCAGGGCTAGAGTGAGAATAAGAGCCTTGGGAGAATGTGCAGAGAGAAAAAGGGTGTTGAGGAACTTTGAGGGGGAATCCTTGCCTGTAAACATGGCCACGTGGATGGTGAGCTGGTTAGAGAGACCAGAGGCACCAAGGGCCAGGAAGGAGACTGTTCCAAGAAGTGAGGGAACATCTGGGCTGATAAGAGAGCAGAGGGGTTGTTGGAAGGAGGACGGAACTGTATAGCTCTGATCCCGTAAGAAGAGTGTCTTGCCTGTTTTCCCTGAGTTGAGGGGTAAAGGGGGGCGTGGAAGTAAGGAGTGTAGAAAGTCTTTCAAAAGGGCAATGAAGAAAATAGCCTGGAGGAGATGCAGAGGAGGTATTTGAGGATAGAAGGGACAGAAACCCTTTTGGAGACTGGGAGGGGCAGGTTGATGGCACCCAGTCCCAGAGCACAGGTGGGGAGGAGGCTGGCTCAGGACCATGCCGAAGGACAAGGACAGGTGCAGTGGGTGGAGGAGAGGAGGAAGTTGAAGGAGGGCACCTGGATGGTGGTGTGCTGAGGGGATTAAGCAGGTGGAGACTTGAGGGCAGAGGGGAAGATTTTCTTGGGCAGGCACTCAGGGTACTGGTTGGCAAAGTTCCAGGGCTTGGGACTTCTCTGTTTCCTCACCGAGAGTGGAGCCAGTGGGGTCAGAAGACGCCAGAAACTGACCTTGGACAGTGATTCCCCTCTAAGAACACCTCCTAGCCTTCCCCAACATTTCTCAGTTATCGTCTGCACACTGGGAGGCAAAGGATATCTCGAGCAGGGGTGGGACCTTACATTCTGACCTAATGTGGAGAAAAAGGTACAGAGAGAAGAGAGGCTCTCACAAGACTCAAAGTCCCCATTCCCTGAATTGGGACCACTGGGCAGCCATGCCTAGGAGGATCCTTCTTCTCCTGCCCATGGTGTGCTCTCTCCCACTATCACCCGGGCTCCTCAGTCTTGACTCCACTCTGCTCCACCTCCACATCCCCCTCCCCCGTGCTCCAGCACATTAGGCCCCAAGATGGTGGCACTGTCAGTATTGAATTAGGACTTGCCCACTCCCAGGGGCTCCTGTCAGAGTGGCCTTTCTTTCCTGGCCCACTGCCAGGTGTCCTGCTGGCCTCTGCCTCCTGTCTCTCCTTCTAGCCTACCCACTGTAGGAAGATCGCTCTAGAGGATAAATCTAATGCTGCCGGCCTCTTACTCCTGAAATCTTTCAAATATCTCCAGGTAGAGACAGAAATTCTTTAGCATTCTTCTCCAGGTCCTCATCAAACCCCTCATCACCCAGGGCTCCTGGGGTCTTCTCTGCCCCAATGTCCACCTTCCCTAATCCGGTGGGGAATGGGTCTAGTCACTACTCACCCTCATGGATCTCCTCTGTGAAGTCTGCCTTGACCACTAGGCCGAGTCGCCTCTCTTAGATCTGAGTTCCCACAGCACCATGTACCCCAGGAGGACCCCCACCTGCCTTTGTGGTAACTATTTACACATCCTTCTCCTTTGCCTGGACTGTGAGCTCCTCCAAGACAGGGGCCAGTTCTGATCCTCTCTTGTGTCCCAGCAAAGAGCAGAGTTTGGAGCCTCATGGGTGCTGAAAGGAATGAAAGTCAAAGTTCTTGTGGCCCTGTGTCAGTGTGGGAACTGCTGTCTTTATTTTTAAAAATGTGTGAGATGTGACCAGGGAGAAATTCACAGAGCCTGGAGGGGCCCTGGGCAGCACCTGTGGAGGAGGAAGCCTTCAGAGCATGCGCAGAGGACCATTGGCCCCTTCCTCCAGGTGCCTCTGCAGAAACCCTCCATGAGGCCATTACCAGGACCCCTGGACAGTCCCACCCTGCCAGAGGGGCCTCTAGAAAACCCAAGTCCAAAAAACACTGATGGCCAGAGACCCAAGCAAGGTAATACTCACGCATCAGCCCAAGTTGGCACCAGTCTGCCCTGCCCAGGGGCAGGGGGCTGCATGGAATGAACCCTGCTCCAAGAGGCCCTGGCTCCCCAAGCCTGCGTGACAGCCGGACAGTTGAAATGGTTGTGCGTAGTCACATCTGCAGGTAATTTCTGTGTCCATCTGCATTGGAACGGATCTCTTTCAATTAATTAAAACAACACCCTCTGTCCCAGCTCCATCTTGCAGGCGGGAGGGGCCCCGTGTCCCCTGGAGAGCATGGTGCTCAGGGACCCACCGTCTCCCAGTGGGCTCTGATTGCCTTAGGAGTAACCGTGAGGTCAGCTGGCATGCTCCGTATGGGCGGCCTGGCCTCCCGCCTCTGGTGCGTGCGCAAGGAGCTCCCAGGCCGCACTGCCTGACATTTGCAATCGTTTAATGGGAATAAGTTCCTTATTTGAGCTCTGCTCAGCCTTTCATACAGCAGCCAAACTGTCCGCCCCGGACAGCACATAAATCTGCTGGCGAGTTACCGGCCAGCCCTCCTGCTGGAGCTGCTTCCTTCCCAGAGCTCTCCGGGGGAACTGTTTGCACCCAGGGAGCTGATGGGGTGCAGGGGAGAGCCAGCACTGTTCTGGGAGACAAATTCCAGGGGATCGGCATCCAGGCCAGGTAAGTGATGAACTCTCAGGGCCTTGGTGGTACTCATGTGGGGATGATACCTGCTTCTGGGATTGATTTTAAGACTTAAAGTCCCCCAACTCTGCCTGACACCCTGGAGGGACACAAAGTGCTGCTTTCCACTGTGTACCGGTGTGTGACCTTGTGTGAGATGGGTGATTCCTGCTACTTCAGCCTCTGAAGTGAGACCACCGGGGAATCTCACTCGGTGGTCGTGAGGATCAAAGGAGGTGACCTGTGAGAGTGATGAGAATGATCAGGATCCTCAGCTGCAGTGTTTTACCCTTTGTAGGGCGCAGGCATAGGAGAAGCCCTGGTCCCTGGTTACGGGGTGGTGTGTGGTTAGTGGTCTCCCAGCGTGGCTCTCAGGGCAGTTTGGGAGGAGAAAGAGGGCAGGCTGAGTTCCAGACTGACCAGCACTCTTGTTCGGTTAACAAATGTCTGTGGAGGCCCTACTATGTGCCAAGTGCTGCCTAGAAATGTGGACTTGATGGGGACATCTGTTCGGGTTCCTAATCATGTGTATGATCTGCTGGGCTTATTTTTTTTTGTTTTGTTTTGTTTTTAAGGAAAGATACAGACAGGAATAAAGGCGAGTAGGCAGATAGGCAGGCAGACAGAGGAGGAAAAAGTGTTTTATTTATTTTTAGTGTAGTTGTTCATCTTGGCTGTTTCCCACCCCGCTCCCGTCCCTGGAGGGATGCACCTGGGCCCTTGGGGTGTCTGGACTGCGCTGGCTGGACCTAACTGCTACTCCACCAGAGCTCACTGCTGCTGGTTTTATCACTCTCTTCACTGGACTACCCATTTTCCGAAAACCACCAATGTAGGGAATAAGGATCCTGGTAGTGCCACGGCAGAGGGGTGGGGTGTGACCCTCAAGGGGGCACAAGTGTGCGACACATCTTTCTAGTATTTTCCTCTGCTGACTGCCTCTTTTTCCATCTCTGCAAAGTCTCTTCCTCTTTCCCCATCCTCTCCAGCCTGGGTCAGGTGTCCTGTCCATAGTGATTCTTTATCACTAACCAGGCATATCTGAAGGTTGCCCAGCTCTTGGGCAGTGACCTCCAATGGGCAGGCACAACATCTCATTCCCTGCTCTTTTCCAGAATGAAACTGGCACAGAGTCAACACTCAGCCAAGAGGTGAAGCACAGGCTGGGCCTGAGGCTGGTGCAGGACAGGGCGGGGCCCTCAGAGGTAACCTGTGTCCACTGTGGACAGACAGATGAACAGATGGCCTCCAGTCCCTCACCCCTGCTCAGCCCCCAGGAATGTCTCTGGGGCCAGTGATGTTGCTGTCTTCCTCTGGCTCCTGTTCCTGTTTCTAATCCCCTGTTGGTCAGAAAGGCCTTCCGATGTCTGCTTAATCTCCATGAATAACTTAAGCCTGTTGTCCCAGAGCCTGGCTGTGTGGAGGCAGGGTGTCTCCAAATGTCCCTGCCATTTCCCGGGGTGGGGGAAAGGCTTCAGAGGGACCAGAACAGGAAAGTGAGAGTGGGTCGGGGGTGAGTTGGAAACGGAACTGACAAATGTCAAGCACTTGTCCCTGCGGGAAGAGAATCGCTGTGGTGAGCATGGCTTGGCACAGTGGGCCTGCATCGACCAGAGTCTGCAGAACTTCTCTGGGGGAGTGGTGCTGGCAACAGAGGGGAGAGCGCCCAAGACATCTGCGGCCAGGCTTCCTGGAGCAGGGCGCTGCAGCTGGGTGCCTGGTGTGGGGCAACAGGAGTCCGGAGGACCTGCCAGGCACAGGTTGGGAAGCAGACTCGGTGGGTGTCTCCAGACCCTCAGACTTCCTGGGCTAGACTGGGGCAGACAGTGGACCCCAGAACCACTCACCAGCCAACAAAGCTGCAAGAAGGGCCTCGTGGCCAGTCCTGGCCAGCCCCTTAGGCAGGGCCCCCAGCCCCACTGCAGACAGACCCTGCTAGCCTCTGCCTTCGCCCCCGGTGCTCACTGAGGCTCTGCTGTGCAGGCGTGCTGTTCCGGAGGGTGAAACGAGTCACAGGGCTCGGACACCACCAAGCCCTTTCCACCTCTGTACTCCCTAGAGAGCTCTTTCCAGCCTTTGGCTCTCTGCAAGTCACATGGGTTCCCCCAGCAGAGAGTGGGGACAGTGACTCTGGACGAGGAGGCAGGGACTTGCAGTCAAGGTCCTGCTTCGTGTGCTGTTGGACATCTCTCCTCTCTGAGCCCCAGTCCTTTCACCTGCCCAGAGTGGGCAAAGGCGAGGTTGTTACATGCTTTTTGTTTGGGGCAGTAGCAGACGTTAGTGTTTGGAGAAAAATGGGATGTGGACAGTCAATATTTAAACCAAATGAAAGGGGCACTCTCTGATTGGAGTAGGAGGGTCTGGGTCCCACCCGCTCAGCCCCCCACACCTGAGCACTTCCTCCGGCTCCACTCTGAAGACCTCAGGCTGCAGACTCCTGAGGCACTTGTTGCCTTCAAGCTCAGTCGGGTTCCTAAGTGGGTTAGGACTGGGACGTCCAAGCACAGTGCCATCAGCTGAGAAGTTGACAAACTATTTCCACAGTGGGGACAGGGGCCCACATATCTTGCTCACCAAGAAGACATTTCTCAAATGGAACCAGATTCCTGGGGTGGCCTGGCTCTAGCTAAAAGAGCAACACACACTGCCTCCTTCCTCCAACTGCACAGGAGGGGCACAGGTGCCAGGTGGCCTTTAGGAGGCTGCGGGGACATACTCCTTGGAAGCAGGACACTGATTTGATGACCTCGCTGGGGCCATACCTGGGGTGAGGGTAGCAGGTATGGAAGAAATCGCAGAGCGTGAACCCCCTACCAAGTGACTTGAGTCCTCAGGTCTGGCCTTGCCCTCTTCAGCGGGAGCTGACCTCTGGAGCACGGGACCAGGCACTGCCACTGCCTATGTGCTCCGGAACCCCCAGCCACCCCGGGTCCACGGTGTCTGCTTAATCCCTGCGAACAGCAGGCTGACCTCTCGCCTCCGTGGCCTCACGATACGCCTGCCCCAGAGCCTCACAGGCGCCTTCGAAAAATAAATAAATACTTTCTCCATTATCCCATTAGCAGCTTCACAGGTTTTTCTACTATTAGTTCCCAACTCCAGTGAAAGTGGAAACACGTGTCTACAGGAGCCGCCACTGCCCACCAGCCACTGTGAGCCGGCGCTCAGCTCCGTCCACCTGCAGTACCTGTTGGGGAGGGAAGTGTCCGAGCTAGCCTGGCTGCCCCAATGTTCTGACCTCTCCTCCAGTGGCCCCCACACGCTGGGTGGGAGCTGGGAGATGCAGCTTCTGCACGCGTTTTATGGGCTGTGTGTCTTTAGGCTAAGATCTTTCCCTCTCTGGACCTCCGGTTCTTTTTTAAAACGGAGATTATAGTCCCTATCTTGAAGGATGGGAGGATCAAAATAATCTGAGAGAACAAGAAAGGGTCTTAAAAGTCGCAGATACCTGATGGGAGTGGATATTCACACTGATTCTAGTTTCTCATCTTTCCAGCTGATAGCCTTGCCCTTGGACCTCCTGGTCCTAACCCACGTGGGAAACCGACTGAACTTGGGAGCACTTCTGACGTGCATATTTAGAAAAGGAAGCAGCCAGGCCTTCCTTCACTGTACTGTCCTACAGTGCAAGATAGGGTCTCAGGGAGTGTACTCTCCCGAGTTGGCCTGTCCAACTTCCACTTGGTGACCACAGCAGTCTGAGAAGTTTCTAGGAGACTAGGTGGTTGGCTCCTCAAGACCAGGCACGATTGTCCAGAAGCCTCTTCTGACTCTTCCCGTGCCCCAGTGATGCCCAGTGCAGGCCCTGGCACATGTCGCCTTCCCGCCCCACCTCTTGGCGTGGGACAACTTCCCAGGCAGCTGAAGACCCACCACCTCCCTGGGCACACAGGCCCCAGGGCATATCCTGGGTGGGGAGAGCTGGGTTTGCTGTCTGCACTATTGGACTTCGCCTCCTGTTCTGTCTGGTGAGTTGGCCACCTCTTACCAATCCCGCTGCTCCTCACTGTGGGTCATGTCAGCTGCACCAGCATCAGGCCTTCCTTATCCTGACCCATGGGTCAGATCTTTCACCTCTCAATTAGCTGCTCTCACCATCTTGGTTCCCCCAAAACTCACTTGAGGAGGCTCTTCCACCCGCTAAGCCTCTCCAAGTTCCCTTTGGAGGGTGAGGTGAGGCTGGGGGCTACCTCTACCCTGTCTTGGTCAATACTGGGCCTCAAGGGGGCCGAGGAGAGGGTTGAAGCTTCTCCCTCCAGGATCCTGGGCTCTCAGGCCAAGGATGGGGGTGTTTGAGGCAGGGTCTCGAGTCCGCTGAGCACTTTGGCACCAGGTCCTGTGCAGGCTGGGGTGGAAGTGGGTGGGCAGGTCCAGTCCCCTCTGGCCAGACATTGGTGGGAAGCTGGGCATGGCCTTCTGGGGAGTTGGCCTGGACAGCAGGGGACTAGACGGCCAGATCTCCTGGGAACCCAGAGGCTCCAATTCTGGAGTGATTCTCTCCTCTGAGCAGTGCTCCTGGGAAAGTCGCAGGTCTGGGTCAAGGGGAGGGAGGCTGGGATGGACCATATTCAGGGGCGGATTAGCTGGGAGAACTGCTCCCACCAGCAGGGAGGGGAGAGATAAAGCCTGTGAGCTGGAGAAGGGGGCCCAGTGTGGACATTCCCTCCCCTGACCCCAGGCCCAGGCAGAGCCTGTGTCTGGGGTGGGGGTGGGGGCTGCCCCCTTTCCCAGGGTACCGGCCAGCCTTGGAGCCCAGCACTTTCTCAGGCCCTTTATTAAATTTCTCAGGAGCAAGAGGGGAGGTTATCCCTCCCCCTCTTCCCTGGGCTCCCCTCCTTTTGTCTCCCTCCCCAGGAGGGTCGGAAAGGAGCTTTTCTCATTATTGTGGTTATTAAAAAATAAATGAGCCAGAGACAGAGACACACAGACAGAGACAGAGAGGCTGAGAGAAAGAGCAAGCAAAGAGAGACAAAGAAAGACAGGCAGATAGAGAAGAGGGAGCTGGGAAGACAGACAAGGAGGTAGGCATGGAGACTTTGAGCAAGTTAGAAGCTAGAGAAACTGGAGGCAGCTCCATGTGATGGGGAGAGCGTGGGCAAAAATTCCGGTTTTGTTTGCAGTTACACCTGATATGTAGGAGTGTGGCCTTGAGTGAGCTAGGCATCAGTGAGAGCCTCAGTTTCCCCAGCTACAAAATGGAAACAATAATTCTTTGAGAGTCACTGTGAGCAGAGAAATAATGTCTGTAATGGAGTGCAAAGCCTGAAACTGAGGTGAGGTGCAATATAGCTTTATGCAGATTAAATGTCACCTGTGGGTTCAGCGGTGCCTGCTGACGTCTCGTTGTCTGTGGGAGTGTCAGGACCTGCCCTGGGGAATGACATGTCTGGAGCCCACTCCTTTCCCTGCGCCTCACCTCACTCTTGGGAGCCAATTCTTGGCTACTGAGTGGAAAACAGTCTGGGGTCATAGAATGTCTACCTCAGGTTATTTTTGCTTTTTCTTTTGTCTCCCAAATTGAAGGGTGTGAATAAAGGACTTTGGAAGTAAACAGACCTTACATTGAAATCCAGAAATTACCATTTTTGAAGTGCTAATAATGTTTATCTCCTAGGTTTGATTTTTTTGTTTGTTTGTTTTTTTTTTTAAGCTGTGGAGACCTAACATTCCCCTGTAAACCCACCCTCTGAGTGTGCGATTCAACAATCTTTGGTCACCCTCACCACAGTCTGATGTTAGAACTTTCCCAGCGCCCCCTCGAAATATCCCTCATGCCCATTTCCAGTCAGTCCTCAGTCTCACCCTGAACCCCAGGCACCTGTTAATCTAGCTTGTTTCTTTGGACTGGTCTGTCGGGACAGTTCCTGTCCCATCAGCGGACTGGTACAGCACGTAATCGTCTGCGCGTCACTCTGCGTCCTGCTTTGAGGCCTGTGGCTGCGGTGGCGTGTGGCAGGACGCACTCCTCGTAATTGCTGATGGCATTCGTTCAAGGGACACCACGTGGAGTCTGGTCATTTCCCCGCTGAGGGACATTTGGGTACGTCATATGAGATTTTAACATTTATCATTTATTTTTAAAGGAAAGCTGCAGGCAAGAATGAAGGTGAGTAGGCAGGAAGAGAGCCGAGGAAGAAGCGCTTTGTTTAGTTGTTTTCTCGGTTTTGGCCCGGCCACCCTGGGCGGGAAACCTCGGTCTTTGGGATGCGTGTGGACTGCTTCTTCACCAGGGCAGGTCCAGGGTGTTTTGTGTTTTAAGGGCTAAATAAGTTACTGCACGTAAAGGGCCGGACACAGAACCATCAGATACTCTTTAATAGATTAAGGCGAGAGAAAGAAACAGATGGAGGCGGGGCTGGGGGGCAGAGGTGACGTCGCACCACGCGCCTGCGCAGATAGGACCCCGGTTGGCGTGGGCAGCAGTGTCCCTCTCTGCTTCACAAAGGAGAAGCCGGACTGGGAAAGGGCACTCGCTTGTCGGCGGTCCCAGCCAGTGACAGTGCAGCTGGGACTGAGCCCGGGCCTTTGGCCCCAGCCTGCAGCTTCGCCTCCATTTCCACGCGGGGACCAGGGCCTGGCGCGGAGCAGGAATCCCCACCTTCTGGTGCCCTCAGCACCCTGCTGCCTCCGCCCTCAGGGCCTGCTGCTGCCTTAACTGAGAAGTGCCCCTTGTGTCGCTTGCTACCTGTGTCCCCGCGAAGCCTCCAAATGTGGCACATCTACTGCATCAGACACTACATCGCAGGGACAGAACGATCCATTTTCACTCCTGGGCAACCCCTAGGCATAGGGGTGTCGGCACCGAGGCGCAAAAAGTTTCTGAAACTTGCCCAGGATCACACAGTCCGTGTGCGTGAGGTGGAGTCCACATTCCAAGGTCTCCATCTGTTTGATTCCAAAGGCCTTCCTCCCTCTCTGCTCCCCTCCCTCACAGCGGCTGGGGCTACACATCTGGCTCCCAAATGACCCCCAGGAGGGACGCAAAGGCCAGGGGACCCAGTTGTAGGGGAAGGGTGGGGGAGGGGCCGGCTGGCTCAGAGGCCCTGCCTTGGGCGTCAGGGTGCTGAGCTGCCCTCTCCTCCCAGCTTCTTCTGGGGGACAATGTGCTTCTCATTAGGCTGGCGTTGGGTTTTGCAAACCGCACATCTAATTGTGAAGGTTTGGGGGTGTGAGTGACTGCGCATCTCATGTGGGGGAGAGCAATCGGGCCTCTCCCAATTCCTGGGGTGATTCCCAGCACACTGGAGACTCTGCGCCCCCAGCTGTCACCCCATGCCTGCCCTGAGGGGCAGAGAGCAGCTTCCTGAGAGGACTCCTTTAGAACAGAGCCAGTGGGGCTAGACTGGCCACATTGCCTGGTGGGCAGAGGGGTGGAAGCAGCATCAGAACTCCGGGCTGCTCTAACTACTCCACACCATGGGCCAGGGCTGGGGCTCTCAGACCAGCCTTCCAGGACCATGAACCCCCACCTCTTCCCTACCCAGCACAGGTGGGGGCCCAGGGGCTGCAGAGTTGGTGGGGTGAGGGGCAGCGTGCCCCCACCCTAGCCCTGCAGTTTTGGGTTCCTAGTGGAGAAACTGTGTAATGAGCGTGTAACTGAGTTAGGCCCACGGGAGCCTCCGAAGGCTCCAGTTTCCTCCCCACCCAGCGGGTCTGTCTGGGTGACTGCGAGGGGCTGGGATGCCGCCTTCTCAAAGGTTCCGAAATCCTCTCTGAGAGTCTGCGCCAGGCCCCGGGCAAGACAAGGGCCTCCCAGGACGGGGCAGGGTGTGAATGTCTAGCTGCTGGAGTTTCCATCACTTCCCATTGCACACGCCCTGTCACCACACAGGCACACGGAGACCCACGTGAGAGCCTCCATTCCAGTTACTGACACGCGCACGGCACTCACACTCATACAGATATTGTACTGGCAGTCACACACACCGCGCCATGGGCACGCACATGGTCAGCCACCCTGAGAGGCGCTCAGAGTCACCAACACACTCGTGGGGCCTGTGCTCAGGCCTGAACACTTGAAGATGCAGACATACTCAGGTGTGTTCTCATTCTCAGGGCAGGTTGGCATGCGTGGAACCCTAAGGTTCCAGTGCTGGGAAGGACTGAAAGCGTACCTCCTCCAGCCCCTGCCTGGCAGCCCTCCCAGACCCTCCCCTGCTGCTGCATTACCACTGGGGAGAGAACCAGCTCTTGGCTCCAAGGTTAAAGAGTTTTCACAACATCTGACTTGTGTCAGATAGACTTTGTTGATCTCGTCCTTCAGGAAGCAACCCTGGTGATTTAAAGTCTCAGGTGCTGGAGTCCTAGGCAGACTCTGAAAGGGAAGGGGCTGAGGGGGCAGGGAGGAGGAGCACGGGGACCCTTGCCAAAGAGAAGCATTGGTTTGGATTAGGGGGACACCTTGTCCTCTCCAAGCTGAGAACATTGGGTTTATTTGTTTGCTTAAACAAAAGGAGGAGGAGCGAGAGGCCCAGGCCTCTGTCCCCATGATGCCCTCAGCAGACAGGGAGAATTCAGTGGGGACTGAGGCAGGGGCAGGGTCAGAAAGCAGAGCAGGATGACTTGGGGACAGGAGGAGGATCCTGAGCTTTGAGGGAAGGAAGAGGGATGAGACCAGGGCCTTGTGAAGGAGAGGCCCTGCACTGTCCACAGCCAGAGAACCAGAATGAACACCTGGAGAATGAGCTAGAACAAGACTTGCCTCTGCAGGGGGCCTGAGGCTGAGCTCCAGGTCACCTGGGCTCTATTCATTTACCCCCTTCATCCCTGGGGTAGAGCCTGACCAGGCTCCGGGCTTCCTGGACTGTCCTCGTTCTGTGTATTGTGACAATTACCTGTCTCCTTCACTAGAGGGTGACCTCATCTTCTGCCGTTCGCTCACTGGTTCGTTTCTAGCTGTGTAACCTGGGGCCATTTGTTGTCTTCTCTAAAAGAGCAGGACCCGTCTCTTCGTTAAGATTATTAAGGTGGAATGAGCTGTATTTGGAAAGCTCATGGGGTATCACCTGGCATGAAGCAGGCGCCATGCGAATGTTCACTTAAATGGACTGGCAGCAGCTCTGCAGGCATTGGCAGGCGCTGGAGAGACAGCAGGGAGGAGGGTGAACACAGTGCCTGCCCTCGATGAGCTCGGAGTCTGGGGGAGAGGGGATAGAAGGGGGTGTCACCCTTGATGAAGCAGTCACCATCATGCTATTGCAGTGGACAGAGGCAGGATTTAGGGGGCACCCGATGGGGTGTCCTAACGTGCCTAACGTAGGGAAAGGGCCTCCTGAGGCAGCGACCCTCCTGGTAAGACCTGCGGTGCGTGGGCGCAGTCGGGCGAAGAGGGCTGAAAAAGGGCGTTCCAGGCAGAGGGAACGGCATGCGCAGAGGCCTGGAGAGCAGGACGCCCAGGTCACTACTTTGTGCTCCAGGGTCTAGCCCCATGCCCAGAGTGACATTTGTTGACTGCGGCACTGGCCTTTTTCTAGCTCCCGCCGTCAAACTCACTTTTCATCCCGCGGACACTCTGGAGCCACCCTGTGAGCCGGGCTTCAGAGAGAGCGATGGCGCAGCCCAGAGGCTCACACGGGCGGCCAGGGCCACGCCGCTAGTGGTGATAGTCAGAACCCTCTCCCTTCTCTTTCCTTGAACTTCGGAGCCTCAGAGGCAGATCTCTTTGCAACTACTGCAGAAGGCCCCTGAACAAAGACCCAGAGGCAAACTGGCAGCTGGGACAGGCCCCTGGGGTCTCTGAGACCCCAATCCCATGTTTCCGAGAGCCCCAGGTCCGTTTTGAGCCTTGCAGCCTGGCCTGCTCCTGTGCCCAGCCTCTCAGTGGTGCCCTGGAGACCCGGCTCACTGGGCCGCTGCTGCCCACCTCTCAGATTCCTGGGCACTGCATCTGGCTCCTGTCAGAGGGGAGGCCTCTGGGCCTCCATTTCCCAGGCAGCTCTCGGGAACTGTCTGCAGCTGTGGCAGATGTGGGCCTGGGCCAACGCCATGGTGAGGGTGAGGGTGTGTCCGGCACCCTCCCCAGGCCGCTGTGTGCCCCCGCCAGCCACAGCTGTGATTTTCTGACCGGACCCTAAACCAACACAACCAGGGACAGCAGGGCAATGTGTCTGCCTTTGGAAAGTTCAAGTCCAGGCGAGTCCTGTGTGCATGTTGTAGGGGGGTGAGAGGCAGGCCCGTGGGGGACACAGGCAGGAGCTGAGGGCAGCCCTGTGTCAAAGGCTTGGCTCTGGCCTGGCTTTAACCCTCCACACCATGTCTGGTCACCTGTTAGCCTGTCTCCATGTCAGCAAGGCCTCTTCTTTACGGTGTCTGGTCTCAGACCTCAGCTCTGGCTCCACACCTACAGCACAGATGGAAAAACCGAGGTCTGTGGCTGCTAGGGAGATGGGCGGGTTTCTCATCCCATCCTCTCAAGGCAGTCTGTCCTTCCTGGGAGAGGGGTGGCCAGTCTGTCTGTCCTTCCACCCAGTCCTCCTCCTGCCAGTCTCAACCCCCAACCCCTCTCAGTGTTCCCTGGAGCCTGTCCCCAGCGACCCCCTTCCAGGGAATGTGATGAAAGGTCTATTTATTATACTTCAGCTCGGACAGTTGTTTCAGATGTTTCCAATTCGTTAGCCCACTCAGACATCTGTTCCTGGTTGAAGTCAGAGGAGAGGAAGAAAAAAGGAAAACTCCATGCAGCTCACACACCCTCACTCGAATGCACATGGGCTCGCCCCTCCCCTCCTCTCTCCCCACTTCTCCCCTCTCTGTCATCCTGTCTACCCACTGCTCCTTGTTCAATTGCGCTCACTCTCCCTGCACACCGGGCGCACACTGCAGGCAGGCTCGGCCTCCGCCTCTGCGCTCACACTCCAACATGCCCGCTGGCCTGCCTGTCCCCTTGTGTGGCCTCAGTCCCCACCTCAAGTCCCCACTGTCTGAGCACCCCAAGGTCACAGGCGAGCCTCCCGTGCCCACCGTAACTGGGTGAAGTCTTGGATTTCAGTCTAGATGTTAGCCCTCTGAGCTAGGTGACCCGTTCCAGTCCTCTGAGCCCCCCCAACCCCATTCCTGTTCCTGTCTCTCGAATGGGGCTGTCACCTTCCTCACCTCATTGGCTGTTGTGCTGGTGGGTTCCACTCTGTAGGGGAGGCCTGGCTGAGGCCTGGCGGCGAGCATGTGTGGTCTCCCTCTTCCTCTGCGCACACGCACACACACGCATACACTGGGTCCACCAGCACAGGGTACCTGGGGTCTGTGACTTGACCCCCACACAGATGCACATGCGTGCTCCTCAGCCCAGCCCCACACACCCCACACACTGGCACTGTCCCCGAAGCCCACCAGCAGACCACACCCAGCTCCACGCCCTGGGGTGTCCAGGCAAGGCGCTGGGGCAGGGCTGGGGGAGGTGTGGGCTCACAGGGACCAGGGCTGGACTTGCTGGGGTTGGAGGAGGTCACTTCCCCAGCTCTGGGCAGCCTGGGTGTGGCGGTGCCCACCAGTCACCCTCCTCTAGAGGGACTCCTGAGCAGCTCTGCAGTAAAGGCAAGCTGGGGAGGCGATGGGAGGGTCAGTAGGGCAAAGGGTCAAGGGTCGGCATCATGACTCCTCTGCCAGATAGGTCACTGGGTGGCGCCCTGGTACACTGGCCCCAGCCCCCGCAGATCTGGGTCATAGATTTGGAAACCAAAGCCTCTCTCTCTCTGCCCGCCCACCTCCCCCAGCTCCCACCATGGTTTGGTCAGATCAGCCCGGGGCCTCTCTGCCTGGGGTGCTCCGGGCAGCCTCAGTGATCCATGAGTCCCCCGTAAGAAGAGCATAGTGCTGAGCTGCTGTGAGGCCGAGGAGCTCTGAGAACCAGAGAGCAGGGGAAGGGGTCTCCAAGCCCCACCAGACCTCCCTCTGCTGCCCCCAAGCTGCCCCTCCAGCTCTCTGTGAGACACAGCCCCTGTGTCTCAGTCAAAGCAAACCCCCAAACTGGTGGGAGAGGGCTTTTTCTGTTAGTTATCCATGAGCCCAAGCCAGCCGGGGAACCCCCTTTCCTGGCAGACAACTTGGCACATGTGTGTTGGGGGGCCTGAGTCTGACCCCACTGCCAGAGGCCGCTCCGAATCCCAGCTCGTCTCCCTCCCCTACTCATGCTTTCGGCTCTTAAGCCACCTGTCGCCTCCTTCTTTCCTCTGTTCCTGGAGTTGGAACAGACCCAAGTTCAGACCCTCTCAATTGTTGACTTGCTCTGTAATTTGGGGCAAAGCACTTACCCTCTCTGAGCTTTGGTTTGCTTCCCCGAAGAGTGGGAAGGATGTAGGATTCGTGGGGGGAATGCAGGCAGATCATGGCCACAGAAGAGCCTGACCCTCGTAGCCAGATGCTCACTGACTCGACGCCGAGCTGGGTGACCTGCCCCGATGCAGGGTAAACTATACCCTTGGGAGTATCCCCCCTGAGCCTTCTGTGGCACCCCCATTCTTCCTGCCAAACCTTCCACATTCAAAGGGCCGCCCCTTGGTGAAGAAGGGGTACTCCCAGGTGGTGGGCGGGACTGGGGACACATGGAGCCATCCTGTTGCCCTCATGGGGATCTCTCCTGCCAGACACACGGAGGATGCCAGGACATAGCCCTCTTCCACTCCCCATCCCCAGGCCAAGGACTGAACTTGGTACTGCTCTGCTTTTTTTTTTTTTGTTTTTTTTTGTTTTTAAATTTAATTGCTCCTCTTGGTTGGTTCCCCAGACCCAGGACATGAACCCGGGTCCTTGGCATGTATGTGAACTGTGCTCGGCCGGAGGCGGCAGACCTAACTGCTGCTCCACCAGGGCACTGCTGTTATGCTTTTAACTATTGCACATCTGTAGTGCTGCAGCTCTGCGCCCATCCACGTCCTACCTGGGAATGGGGGGCCAGACGCTTCTGCAGCTCTTTGGGCTGCAGTCAAGAACAGCAAGGGAGGAGGAGGGACTGCTTGCTCCTCGCCTGGAAAGTAGTATCAGGCAGTGGGAGAGGGCAAGAAGCAGACCTTTCCTGAGCACGTACAGCATGTCAACCTTGCACCAGGACAAAGCACACATTCGTATTTATGGAGCTGAGATTTTCTATTTTGTTCACTTCGTAACCCCAGTGCCTGGCATGTGGTGACATTCAGTAAATATATGTTGAATTTATTATCTGTGGCTCTCGTGTTCTCATAACTCTACGAGGCAGGTGCAATTGTTTTCTCCTTGTTACATTAGCTTCACCTAAGGCTCAGAGAGGTGAAGTGATTGGTTCAAAGTTATGCAGCCAAGAAAAGGGCAGAGCTGGGCCCCTCTGGACACAAAACCCTCACTCTATCTGCTGACCTCCTGGGCAGGCCCAGAAGGCCAAGCTGCTGTGTGTGTGTCTGTGTGTGTGTGTCTGTGTGCATGCGTGTGCTACAGCATGAGTGTGTCAGATGATGGGGTGTGTCACCCACACAGATGTTAGATGTGTTCTTGTGCCTCCGTGTCCCTGTGTGGGCTCCCATGTCTGCCTACATCTACATGCAAAAGTCCCTCCACCAGCACCAGCGCCTGTTTACCTGGTGAATAATGACTCCATGGCACCCAGGCCTCTCTGGGAGAATTCTAACCTGGAGCTTGACTCTTTTTTTCTCTCCTGGACCAGTTCCCAGAGGGCGGGAGAGTATGTACATGTCCGTTTGCGCGCGTGGTACTCCTGCGAGTGCCACCATGTCTGCGCGTGTGTGTATGCAGGGTGTGCCTTCCTGTATATGTGAGCTATAACGCCTCTGCCCCGGGGACCCTGGCCTGCCGCACCTCGGGGGCCCACTGCTCAGACAAAGCAGGGTCCTTGGAAGGCTGGATGAGGAGCTGGAAGAAGTCAGCTTTTGGTCTGGTGCCCCTGGGTGGGGGTGCGTCACGCAGCAGAGCAGGCAGCCAGAGGTGGGCACAAGTTGGTGGCTCGTGGGTGGGAGGTGGGAATAATAATAGGACTGGGAGTTAAAAATCCAAACTCTTCTCTCTCCTCTCAGAAGAGAGGGGCAGAGCAGATCCTGCGTTAAGGGAAACCACAAATACTCAGACACAAACAGACACACACTGAGGAGCATATACTCAGCACCATGAATTCCCACACATGCACACATGGACGGACGCACACCTGACAAGTGCACAGATCCACAGACACACATATGAAAGACAGATTCCGATTCCATTGGAGCCCCTACCTGACGCCCCCATCGCTCTATCCACCTAGTCCCTCCATCAGTTCCCACTTTCCAAACCTGAGTTTTCCCAGGCCCTGTATGCATGGAGGACTGCCCTGGCTTGAGCTGAGGCTTCACTCTGCAGGAGGGAAGTTGGGCCTTCCATTGCCTCTCCCTTCCCACAGAGTCCAGGGTCTTGAGACCCTGAACAGAATTGGTTGTCCAGCCAGCTCTGGGTAACTCCTGTCTGGGTTGAGAGGGGCTGGCACGAGTTCTCCATGCCCTTGGTCTCAGCGGCCCCTGTCCTGCAGCAGGCCAGCCTCCAGGTTGGGCTTCTGGTCCCCCCGGCCCCCTGCTGTCCACATGCCTTTCTCACTTGTCTGCATGCTGTCTTCTGCCCGTCTGTTCTCTCATGGCTCACAGAAACCTGACCATGAACTCTTCTACAAAAAGGGGCCATTCCCACCTGCCCTCAGGGTAAAGGACTTACCGTTAGCATGGCCTTCATGTCCTCCTTAGCCTGACTGGCCTAACTTCATCTCTTGTTCCTCCCACTCACAGTGCCTGCTTGGTCCTCTCCTGTTTCCTTCTGGTCTCCGATGACCTACCTTCAGCCTCTAGTACTTCCCACGTACTCTTGCCCTTGATGCCAACTTTTCCTCCCACTCTTGGCCTAATCAGCTCTCTGGTCCCTGCTGAGAGTCACAGTCTCCAGGAATTTTTTTTTTTTTTTTTTTTTAAGGAAAGGTGCAGGCAGGAATGAAGGCAAGCAGAGGCAGGCAGAAAGGAAGAGAGAGGAGGAAGCACTTTATTTAGTTGTTCATCTTGGTTGTCATTCCCTGCCACCAGCTTCTGGACATGAACCCAGGACCTTGGGATGCACATGGTCTGCGCTCAAGCAGGGCAGGCCTCTCCAGGAATCTTCATGCTTGTCTACCTGCACTCAGGGCTCCCATCACTTCTGATACATCCCAAGGGGGAAATTCCTCTGAAATGTTTTGTTACTTGTCTCTCTCCTCTTCCAGGCTGCTCCCAAGGGCAAGGATGAAGTCGGTCATGTTTATCATTGTTTTCTAGGTGGTTTGGTTTGTTTTAGTTTAAAATTGGATGTGTGCTTAATAAACACTAATTAAGAAAATGAAATGAGGGAGTGAATGAATGAGAACTTACACCCAGTCTCCAATAGACACCCTGGTTTAGGAGCAGCTGGGTGATTGGAAGGTGGGACCTTCACCTGGGAGTTAGGACACCTGGGCTCTAATCACTAAGCTGCAGTGTGACCTCAGACCAGTCCCCTCCCCTCTCTGGGGGGTGTCCCCTGGGTGAGGTGGAGGAGACCTGATGGCCAGGTGCCTCCCAAGGCCCTTCCAGCTCTTCCTCCTGTGCCCGGGGTCCTGGGCTTCTCAATCAGGTGCCCTGCTGTCTGGGTGGGGATGGCCCTTGTTTTTTGGGAGGGGCAGGGGTGTGGGTGGAGACTCTCAGGATCTTTTATTCTGCAGAATAAAGTATGACTCTCAGGGTTGGCATTCAAAGCCTTCCACAATCCAGTCTCAGCCCCAGCTGCTTCCTTATCCCATTCCCTCCCCTCATCCCATGTAACACACACACATGCACACACACTCAAGGACACCTGGTGAAACACAGATAGCTAGACTATGAGGCTAATCCCACAAGAAAGAGGTTTGGGGCCAGCACTGGCTGCTAGTGCCAGAGCTGGTTTCCCCAGCTCTGGGGAAGGAACAGGATGTCAGACGATTTGAGTGCAGATCCAGACTTGGCCACGGGAAGGTCCCTTAGCCTCTCTCTGCCTTGGTTTCCTCCTCAGCAAAATGAGAATGAGAATGCCTTCCCCGTAGGAGAGACTTTGATCAAAAAAAGGGTGAGTGTGGAGAGGCACACTAATGTCAGGAGACCCTGGAGGATCATTTAGAAATCGGCATTGTGTTCAGATCCCTGGCAGATCTCAAAAACACGGGAAAGTCGGAGGCACATTTCCTGCCCTCTTTGAGACTTGCGGTTTATCCAGGAGAATGGATGCTCAGGTGCCCTGTGGGACAAAATAAAGTCATCTGAGCACAGAGCAGACAGCAGACTGGGGTGGGGGTGGGGATCGTTATAATGACTGACAAGCGTGTAATTACTATTCTTGTCATTTTACAATTTCAAAGACCTCATTCATAGGAGAGAAATTATAAATGTTTAGCATTAGATAAAAATTAGATTCCGTCATATCAATCGTCAAAGAAATGAAAACGAAAGCAATGCTAACATTTCTGGTGCATCCTGGTGGAGTAGGGCTTGGGTGCAGTCCATATCCATCCCAAGGTCCCAGGTTCACGTCCCCGGGCTGGTGGGAACATCCAAGATGAGCAACTAAATAAAACAAACAAATTCTTCTTCCTCCACCTCTTCCTGCCTGCCTGCTTGCCTGCTTGCTTTCATTCCTGCCTGCACCTTTCCTATTTGTTTTTGGTTTTTTTTGGTTTTGCTTTAAAGAGAGCATCACAATGAAGGCAATGTCCTATGAAAAAGATAACTTCAAACTCCACTGGATTTTCCATTCATTCATCAACTCAGTGTTTCTCAGGTTGTGAATCCTTGCCAGGCACTGCTCTGGAAGCTTGTCTGCAGTAGGACAGCTGTAAAGGTGCTCACAGCAGCCAGGAAGTCAGAAGTTATGTGGATGGCACTGATGTGGGTGAGCAGCTGATGGTTCACACAGATGTGGATCCAAACGCAGTCTGTCATTAGTGCTGGGGTAGCTCAGGGGAGCCACCTAAGGGGCCGGCCTTCTTTTTCCTGGTCCGGACAATCAGAATGATCACTTTGCTGACAGCCTTCTCATGAGCATAACAGATCTCAAGTGACAACCCCACTAGTGACAGAGGCTATGGCGTCACCATGTCCCTTGTACGTGCTTTTATTTTTAAGAGGAAAAAAGGCAGGCAAGAATGGAAGCAGGCAGACAAGGCAGGAAGGGAGAGAGAAGAGGAAGAAGCGCTCTCTTTCTCTATCTCCCTCTCTTCATTTTGGTTTTTCATCCTGGCCCTGGGTTGCAAACCCTGGTCCTTGGACTTTACATGGTTTACATATCAGTATCTCTGTTGCCTGAGCCACCAGGGCACACCCACAGTTTTAAACATAGGGACCCACCCAAGTGTCTAATGATGGAGGAGGGTTAGATAAATGTGTATGTTACATTAACTGTGTCACCTACAGAAGCCCTTCAAAATGATGGTATTTCAAGGGATTCTTAATGACATGCCCAATACTTGCAAATGACACAGATACAGACTGTATATGAGGGGTGACAGTGCTTTCAGAGCAGCACACCTAGAAGGGATGGCATCTGCCACTCGGGGGGCGAAGCGCAATTCTAACCTCCTCCATGTTTTCTAAATCATCGTAATTGGACTTAGACCTGGGAGTTTGTAATATATCATGGTTGATGCCTTTCCAGAAGGATCGTCTCAGGCAGGGAGTCAAAAGGCAGTGAGTGACACAGAGCTATCAAGAAACTTCAGTTTCTTAAAGCCCTTTCTTACTTATCTGTGTGTTTCTGGCACATTGCTGGAAACTAATCAGTAAGTCACTCATTGAGAAAATATGTACATGCCTGCTTGATATGCATCATATTGGTTCTCACAACAGTCCTGTGAGAGGGAACTATAATTATCACCCCAGGTTCAAGAGACTTGCCAAGGTCACAAAATTAACCGGCAGAGCTGGGAGTGGACCCAGGTTTTCCTGGCTTCAAAGCCCTGGGCTTAGCCAGCTGGCCCTGCCGTGCTGTGCGAGTCCTCGCTCACTAGCTCTGGTGATGGAGACGAGAAGCTGGAGAGGGCTGACCAAGGGGGAGAGAGGGGGAAGGCACGCAGGGTCATGGATGATCCAGAGGATGGGAGCTGGTGTACCTGGAAGAGGTCAGGACTGGGGGAGAGACAGGAGAACTAGGGGGTGAGCCAGTTTCTGGAGAAAAGTAGCCTGGATTTTTCTAGGTTGGATTCAAGAAGGTGGCAGGCAACCTGATGTGTTGACTGGAGAGGAGGTGAGAGAACCAAGCTGGAGGCGGATAGGCTGGGGGACAGACCTTGGACAGTAGAACAGAAGAGCTGTTGGAAATGGGAGAAGGCACGAGTGTTTGTTGATGGCTAGAGCGTGTGTTGCAGCAGGTGTGCTCCAGGGCACCAGGGCAGTCAGATCCCTTCCTCTGTCCCCCACCCACAGTTCCAGGTGAAGGCATGTGCCCAGGCAGCCACACGTGTCTCAGCCACACAAGGTGATGTTGCCACCTCTCTCACAGGTGTTTGCACCAGGGGTTGACCCTGGACTGGATTCAGGGCGACTGGACACACGATTCTCTCTCCCGATTGGCCAGTGACTCTGGGACACAGAAATAGACACTGGCAGCCTTGCCGTCCATCACAAGGAGGAGAGGTTCTGTGGGGCCGAGAGTGGCTGTGTGTCAGCAGAAGAAGGGGGTCTTCAGAGAGAAGGCATTGCTGCTCAGACAGGAGTGATGATAAGGGACCATGTGACCCCACAGAAGGGAGATGGAGAGTGATGGCCATCACCTTTCTGGCCCCCAGGAAGCAGCTTCTTTCCTGTATTTTGTTTCCTCTCCTTGAAGGTTTATGCAGGATGGTGCCTTGTAGCCTCCAGTAAACTTCCTTTTCCTTGAGCTGGCCTGAGAGAGTTGCTGTGCTTTGTCACCAAATGACCTTGAATTAAGACATGAACATCCTCTCAAGTGCAGAGTTCAGTGCTAGTCTCCATATTGGCCAGAAGAATGTGGTAGCTTTATTATGATCTCATTTACTCCTCAAGGAGCCTGATGAGACAGAAGACATTATTATTGGACAAATGAGGACACAGAGGTTCATTAATACATTCAAAAAGTACTCATTGAGTTCCAGTGCTAGGGATGCTGGAGAGAAAAAGTCCCGACTTTGAACATGCCTGTATTCTCATGGAGGATTGGTGGACAAATAATACATAGAAAACACCAGGCAGAGAGAAAGTACCATGAAGAAAATAATATAAAATGGTTGATCGGAGCTACTTAGATAAGAGAAAGTCTTGCTGAGGAAGTGATATTTGAACCAAGACCTAAATGACAAGAAGGAACATGCATGAGCCTACCTGGGAGGAGAGCACTGAAGGCAGAAGGGAAGTCACGAGAAAAGCTTGTGCTTGAAACGCAGGATTGTGTTTGGGGACTCAGGACAAGGGGCTACCATGTGCCATCTCGCTAGAGTTTTGTGAATCAGGGGAATGTCTGGCTTTGATTCTAAGTGCAGTGGGGAGACGTGGGGAGGATTTACAAGTGCGTAGTAGACAGCCCTCCCCAAGATGTCTACATCCAAATCCCTGAAATCCATGAAGATGTTACCTGACGTGACAAAAAGGGATTCTTCAGATATGGTTAAGGTAAGGATCTTGAGCTGGAGAGATTATCCTGAATCATCCAGGTGGACCTGTTCTAATCATAAGGATCCTTATAAAGGGAGACAGGATCAGAGTCAGAGAAAGGATAGAAGTAGAGGTCACTGTGATACAAGCAAGGGCCCATGAGCCCAGGCATGTAGGCGGCCTCCAGAGGGTGGGGAAAGGAAACAGATTCTTCCCCAAACCTTCCAGAAGGAAGGTGGCCCTAACAACCTGCCCTGGACTGCTGACTTCTAGAACTGTAAGATGATACACTGTGCATGACACATAATGTCATCATCATTTTTTACAGTGGCAGTAGGAAATGAACACAAGTGTTACTATTTTTTAAAAAGTCGCTCTGGCTTCTGTGACTTGTGGGGGCAGAAAAGAAAGACAAACATCCCAGCAAGGGATGACAGTGTTGAACAGGGTGAAGGTAGAGGGAGCCGAAGGCATGGGTCCAGGAGGCCCCCTGGAAGTAGAAGTGAAACTACTTGCCGTTCGATCCGATGTGGGAAGTAAAGGAGAGAAGACAGCAAGCATGCGTCTTGGGCTGTATCTTGCATAGTTGCATGGCTGGAGGTGCTGTTTGTTAAGATGGAAAGTCTGGGGGAGAAGTAGGTTGGGAAATGTCAAGTGACTTGGATAAGATCATCCGTCCAGCGAGCAACTGATCGGGACGAGAACCTGGACCTCTTGGCCAAACATGTGAGAATGATCTGACTCAGGAAAAGAGTTTGGAAGGTTTTTTTTTTAAGTTAATATTTTGTGAACACACTATTAATGAGCATTCTCTAGAGAAACAGAAACAGTATATGTGGGAGTATGGGTGTGTGTGTGTGTGTGTGTGTGTGTGTGTGTGTGTGTGTAAGCCATTAGCCCAGATGATTGAGGAGGCTTGGTAAGTCTGAAATAAGCTGGGCAAGCTGGCAGGGTGGAGACCTGTGGAGGAAGTGGTGTCATAGTTCCATTCTAAAGGTCACCTGCTGGCAGATTTCTTCTTGCTCGGGGAAGGTCCGTCTTTTTCCTCTTAAGGCCTTCAGTGAATTAGATGAGGCCCACCCACACTGTGGAGGGCAATCTGCTTTCCTCAGAGTCCACCAATTTAAATATTCATTTCACCTAAAAACTTCACCTAAAAATGCCATCAAAAGTTACCCTCTAGAATAATGTTTTCTTCCTGGCCTAGCCAGGTTGACACATAAAATTAGCCATCGCATTTACTCGTCTCAATATTGAGCATGGTACTTTTTATCTATATTATTTCATGATTGAGGAGAAGGGCAAAGGGCCAGGAATAACTTTAGACCTTCCCACAGTTAGCGGCTGGGAGGGAAGGTAGGCAGAAGGACAAAGAACAGGAACCAGGATGATGGAGAGACACATTCTAAGAAAGTGGGGGTGTCAAGAGTTTCAGAGAGATAGAGCAGGAGGTAGAAAAAGGATCTTCAGTATATGGTGACTAGGAGGCAGTTGGTGACATAGCCATGATCAAGCAGGGAGAGTGTGACTTATGAAAGGAAAGGGGATCCTTCCCATGCAAACACTGGAATTCTAATCCAGCAGGCAAGCAAGTGTGTAAATGACTACACAATGCAGCATCGAATAAAACAGAACGGAAGCTGTCATAGGAAATGCTGGGGAGCAACTTCAATGGAGAGGCCAGGAAATGTCCTCCCAACAAAGTGATGTTTAAGCTGAGAGGGGAAGGAAGAAAAGAAGAGGCGATAGGGTGGCAAGCTGGCAGAGAACCTGTGCAAAGGCCCTGAGACTAGCGTGCGGAGCTATCAAAGAATGGGGAGAAGCCCAGTAAGGCTAAAGCTGAGAGAGACGCAATAGAAGAAACGGGAGGGATGTGGCCTTATAAGGGATGGTGTTTGGATTTGATGCTAAGCACGATGGAAAATCACTGGAAGCTTTAAACAGGGGAGTGAGTGATGGGATCTGCCTTACAAGTTTTAAAGTTTACTCTGGCTACTGTGTGAAGCCCTAGTGGATGATGGGATAGAGTGGAAGCAGGGAGACCACTCAGAGATGCATACAACTGTCCAGGTAAGCAGGGAAATGACTCCAAGTGGTGGCAGTGAGCTGAGCAGTAGGTGGGTTTGGAAAATAGTCTGAAGGTAGATCCAACAGAATTTGCCAGTGGAGTGGAGGTGGGAGTGGAGAGAGCGGGAAGAATGAAAACAACTCCTGGTTCCCTGTTTAGCAGGTTCACTGTGGTTTCCTAAGAAGGGGAGATCTCCGGGAGGAAGAGGTTCAGGGTAGGGATCATGAGTTCACTTTGAGGGGCAGGGAATGGAAGGAATCACTCTTGGCTGTCTTGATGAAGGGGGGATCTGGGTGGTTTGAGGGGTCCACAGTGATGATGGTAGCCAAGACCCAGCTGAGGCTGGTGGTGCATTCACAGTGGCACGAACCAGGTAACTGAGGGACCCTCCCACAGAACTCAGCGGAAAGAGGCAGAGAGTTTGCAAGGCAGCTGAGATGCTGAGGGGAGGCCAGGGCAGACATGATAGAGAAGTTAACGTGTCAAGAATCTGAATTAGGAGGAAGGGAGTGAGCAGGCCAGAGCAGAAGGAGGTGATGGTGGGGCCTGGGGGTCTGGAGGTATCAGTGTCTACAATTTCAGGAGTGGAACCATTTGGGTAAGGTCAAGAGGGAGTGGCCATATGAGGTGGTGCTGAGGTGGAGTGGACAAGAGCGTGGACAGTGTCCAGAAGGTTCAGGAGGTGTTGAGAGCGGCACTGACATGGAGAATGAGGTCCCCAAGATGATGCTTGAACTGCATTGGAGAACAGGGCCTTGAGAATGTTAGCATCCTGTGAAAACAAAGAAGGCGTCACAGGGTATGGCAGGTAACCCAGCAGAACAGAGGAGGGAGGGAGAATCCCAGGAATCGAGAAGAGCAAGGATTTGCAGAATGGAGAGGGAAGGGTCAGGAAGGGAGGGTGAACGGAAAGAGCTTCTCTAACTCCCCCAAGCAGTTGTGATCCTACCTTCCTTGTTCAACACTCTGCCTCACCCACCTTGTCTCCTAAACCTGCCTCCTGTTCTACACCAGGGGCCTCGGGAAGGCAGACAGTGTGATGTACACTTCTTCATTCTCCATTTCCAGCCTGTGACCTAGGATACGATAGTACTTGGTTAACATTGAATGAATAAAAGCACACAATTATGGCCAATTATGAGGACCAGAATGTACTAAGTATTACTATAATTCCTACTGCTGTGTTAAGCTAATGTATGTATGTGCTTATTTAAAGGAGAGGTACAGGCAAAAAGAGAGAAGAGCAGGAAGCATTTTTATTATTTGGTTAGTTATTCATCTTAGTTGTTTCCCTGCCCCCACCCCCACCACCCCCCAGCCTGGGTCGAGAACACAGGTCCTTGGGCTTTCGAGTGGCCTCCAAAGCCACAGCTTTAATGCCTGAGCCACCAAGGCACACCTGTGTTAAGATCTTTAAATACATTACTTATGCTGTCATGTCAGAACTGTGGTGTGGTAGATGTTGTTACCACACTCACTTTAAAGATGAAAAAAGAATTAGAATCTCGGGAAGGTGCAGTGACCTGCCCAAGGACATGGAGCTGGTCCGTGGTAGAGATAAGCTTTGAGCTCAGACAGAGCTAATTTCAACGCTCATGAACTTCACCACCATCCCGCAGTGCCCCCGGGAAGGAAGCGTGAGCTCCTAGAGAACACTGAGATCAGGAGAATACAGGATTGCAGAGGTATCTGCAATAAATCGATGATAGGAAAGTCAGCTTTTCTGTCTTTTTTTTTTTTTTTTTAACGAAAGTAGTGATCATAAACATTGTTGGTTGCTTATGGCAGAGTTCTGCTTCTGGCTCTGAGCACCTTTCCTCATACAATTTAGATAACTCCTGACTGATCTCAACTAATCTTAGTAGCATTGTCCTTTTTGTCTGTGACTGGTGTGTTGGTGGATACGGAATCCAACGAACCCCTTTAAAATCATTTTTAATTGTGGTAAGATATACAGAACACAAGCTTTACCATGAATGCCTGTAACCTCTTTAAAAAGAAACATCTAGACTTGTTGCTGCACTTGGTTGGTGAAGAAGTGATGCCTGGAGCTGCTGCAGCCATCTTGTGATGATGACAAGGGCTATAACGAAAACACTGAGGATGGTAGAATGAGAATATAGGAAAGACTTTGACTCTCAATGTGGTTGCTGACCTGCTGGATCATTCCTACCTTAGTCTTTCTTAATATATGAAATAATAGACTACCTTGCTGTCTAGGCTATTTTGGATTGGTCCTTTATTATGGACAATTGAAATAATACTGACAGGGTAACAATGCAGATAGTAGAATAACTTTTGCCTGGTAAAGGATGACATAAAATATAAGGAACTTTGCTAATCTCTAGGAGATAATACCCTGACCTTTAGTCTTCTAACGAGAGTGATAATATTGGCCTGGGTTAGTAGAAATCAGCTGGGTAAGCTTGCTGGATCTATAAAAGCTATAGTTAGTCCTGCCAGCCTGGGGGTTCAGTTCATCAAACATTAAGTACGTCCATGGCATTAGGATCGAAAGAGTGAATCAAACACTATCCCTGCTCTTGAGAGGCTCTGCATACTGGGAAAGAAGATCGCAGGCCAGTGAGGACTGATGTACAGTTCTACACAAGGTCTAGAGGCTCGCTTGCAAGGTAGCCAGTTGAAATTTCATGTAGATGTCACTTTGCAGGATGATAAGAGAAGGGTCAGAGCAAAAAGGCATTTCTAGGAAAAGCAAACAGCATATGCAAACTCAGGACAACATGGCTGTCCTAGGCAAGCCATTTAGAAAAATGGGAACAAGGCTGGCCCCTTGCAGGCTGTGTCTCAGTGTCTCTGAACAATGTACTTACCTTTTCTGAGGCTCAAAATTCACTTTTATTAAGAGAAGAAAAGAAGGAAGGAAGGGAGAGAGGGCGGGGAGGGAATTAGGGAGGGACAGAGAGAGGGAGAGAATCTGAAATTAGGCAACATACATACAAAGCACAGTGCTTGGCATATACTAGGTGCACAAGAAATGCTCTTTATTATTCATCCCTTACTGTCACATGGTTCTAATTCATTATCTTCTCTAACCCAGGTGGCTTTCTTCCCTTTCTCACTCATTCCTGAGCCTAGAAGTGAGGCCCCCAACTCCCACAGACTTTTCCTCAGGCAGGAAACCTGAGCCCACTGCCTGGCCTAAGACAGCTTCTAGGGTTGCGTGGTATGTGTTATTTCTTCCCTTCTCACTCTTGCTCTCCCTTTTTCCCTTAAATGCAACAAAATAAAACCAAACAAAAAGCCCAGTGCCTGGCGTGGCTTGTCAGGGAGTTATGCAAGTGTGCAAAAAAATAAAATAAAATAAACAGTGAGTGTTCAGCATTTGGGGCTGTTTGATTAGGCACAGAGCAGAGCCAAGGGCCAGTGAGAGGTAGGGAAGACAGGGGCAGAGGGGAGAGGGGAAGGGCTGGCTGGAGGGGGCCCAGGACCAACTCAAATGGCTGTTTGCTTCCTGCAGACTTGGCAGTGCTCTGAGTAAACCCAGACACTAGGCATTTGGGACCCAACTGCTCCACTTTCACTGACCATCAGACACTCCAGGGGTCATCCCATCCATTTCCCTGTCACGGTACAGGATCCCTTGTCCTTGTCTCAATAGTCAGGGCTCCCCCATGTCCTGAGGAGTTTCCACAGCCTGTCTTGATTACTCACACCCCTTCCCCCGTCAGTAAAGCTTTTCTGCTCTAACTTAACTCCTGCTAACTATAGTTATGTCTATTTTCCTTTTCTGCTCTGAAATGAAGTTGGAGAACAGCTGTTTGCCACCTTATGTGAGTCTTCCTCCCTCCTTTCTTCTGACTTGACTTAACATCATCTGGGTTACTGCAGGTGTCTGCAGCCCATCAAGACTCATTCCACAAACATTTAGAGTCCCTAGCACCAGGCCTCTGCAGCCTTAATGGCAATAAACCCTCAAAATGGATGAGCCTCAGAGGCTCAGAGACAGTAAGTAACTTAGGCAAGGCCACACAGCTGGTAAGTGATGAGGCAGGAATTTGTAGGTTTCATTCCAAAATCTCCCTCTCTCTGGCACCAGCTGTGTGTGCCCTCACCAGGGTAGGGACCTCATCACATCACATGTCCCATGGACTCTGAAGACTTGACCCTGAGGAAGGGGTAGCCGGGGCCCTGCTGAGACTGTTCCTTGTCATTTTCCATGCTCTTGTTGGGGAAACTGAGGTCCCCAGCCCCTGCTCTGACTCCAAAGTGCCTGGAGCTGCTGCCGGTGCTCTGGCTGCGTGGAATCCCCGGGATGCAGGGCAGAGGGGAAGAAGACCAGGCGAGCCCGTAGGGTCTGCACCAGGGTCCAGAGGACTTGTGTCACTGCCAGTCCCACGTTGCGAGCTCAGCGCTCCAACTGAGGACCAGGGTGTGCGGGAGGGGGCTACGGACTCCCGGGCCTGGCGCTCCAGTCCGTTTTTTGCTGCGGATCCCGGGAAGGGGGGCCGGCTCGGGGGTGGGACTGCAAAGGGTGTGGGGGGGGATTCCCTCCCTCGTGCAAGCCGAGGACTGGCGGCTCTCCGTGCAGGGACGAAGAGCGCGAGCACAGGGAGAGCCTGGAGCAGACGGCCAGACTGGGGCAACGCAGGGAGCGAGCCGCTCCAGAGACCCGATGCGCGGGGTGGGGCGCTGGCCCCGGAGGGCGTGAGCCACCCGCAGATTGAGCAACTTGGGAACCGGCGGGCGGAGCGCGGGCGAGCCAGGCGCCCAGGACTGTCCTGCGGCGGGCGGGTGAGCCGGCCGCGCCCTCGATCCTCCCGGGCCAGCCTCCGCCACGGGGGCAGCGCGGAGGTGAGTCCCCCCTTTACAGCCCCGTCCTCCTCCCTAGCGCCCCCTGCCCCCGGACCTGGGGCGCCGCGGTCCTTCCCGTCGGGGCTCGGCTGGGCTGAGTGGGGGCGGGGGAGGGGAGACGTCGAGGGGAGTGGGGCGTCTGACTGCTCTCGGGACGGTGAGGACGGAAGGGGGCATTTCTTGGGCCCAGTCCTGCAAACCCTGCTGCCCCCATCCCGTCATCCTCGAGCCAGTGAGCGGCCCTGGCTCGGCTGCTGTCTCGAGCTCCCCTCAACCCCGAAGCCCCCGGGCATCTCCTCACTCGCAGTTCTGAATTCCCCAAGTCCAGCGACCCTATTCACCTCCAGTCCCACTCCCGCAAATCAGAAGCTCACTTTCCCTACCGCCGCAGCCTCAGATTCTTCCAGCCCCACGCCCCGCGTCACCCGCTTCGCAGCCCCGCAGCCCGGGTCCGGGTTCGACGTGGCAGGCGGTGTGCACGGCAGCCCCGGGGTCCCGCGCTGCGGGCCTCAAGAGAGTGGTTGCTCGCGAGCGGTCGCGTCTGTGTCGGTGCAGGGCTCCGAGAGACGCCGGGGCGGATTCTGCGCGCGAGTGTGCGGGGCGAGGGTTTTCTTGTGAAACCCGGCTCTTGGACTTGGGGAGTTCTCTTGGGTTTGGGTGGCAGTAAGAGTCCGCCTCCCGTCTCTGCACCTGCTGGGCCTCTCCGCGGTTGACCGGAGGGAAGAATTTGTGCACCCGGGTGGTGATGGAGGGACTTGAAGGAGCCTTTCCCTGCTGCCCTCCGTGTTGGAAGGTGTGTGTTGGGGGGGACCGGGGAGCACCTGCGGCGACCTCACTAATCCCTAGGGGACTGGCAGGCTCGTACTTGGTTCCGCCTCCTGCCCAGCAATGCTTCTGCCCCCGCCCGCCTGTCGGCTTGGCGGCCAAAACTCTCCACCCCGTAGCCCGTCCCAGGGAAGGATAATGAGAAATTATCCGAATGGTTTACATTTTTGGACCTGTATCCGGCCCCGGACGGAGTACCAATTCATCCTGGTCAGGTTGCAGGCAAGAAGGTGAAAGTTACTTCAGGCTTTGGGGGAAGGGGGGCAGGGACTGAGTCCCCGCCCTCAGCTCCACCCCCGACTGTAGCCCCCTCCCCAACCTGTGCCCCCGCCCTCCGGACCACCTAGTGCGTTCGGCCACTCGCGAGGAACTCGCGCCCCGCCCAGCCTCTGCCCGCAGCCCCTTCCCCACCCCACCCCCAACTCTCTGGGTCTATTTCCCAAGCTGGGTCTTCCCTGCACCCCTCAGCTCCCGGCCCCTTGCCCAATCCTCCAGACCCCCAGTCCTGAGCCGGAAATCGGCGGGTCGCGGACTAGGTTTGTGAACCCCGAGATCCTTCAACTCTTCGCACCGGAAAAGAGGGAATCTGTCCATTTTCTGCGCGGAGGTGCAGTAAGGAGTCAAGAGGGGCCGAGCACCCGGCAGGTGGCACAGCTGATAAAAGTGACCCCCTCGCCCCTACTCTGGCCAAGGCAAAATGCCCTTCCTCCCCGCCTCCACCCCCCACCCCCCATGGATACTGGAGACTTTCAGCGCTGCCAGCAGTTCCCGCTGCCGGCCCTGCCTGCGCAGAGTGATGGGACTTCTCGTAAGAACTGCCTGCGCCTTATAGCTTGAGGGCAAGGGAGCACAGAGGAGCTAGGAGAAATCCGGCAGGCAGCTTGAAAGACAGTCATCAGCTCCCACCCCTCTCAGACTCCGTGTGTGTGCGCGCGCGCGCTGGAGGGACTTGGGTGCGGGGACCCTCGGGGACTTGCTGTTGCAGGACTCCTAGTCTGAGACCTGTCCAGCATTGAAACTCACATTTCACATACAATTCTCAAGTTACAACTTCTCTTTTAAAGTATCCGAAGATCTCTCACAAGTTGAGCCATTATTTCTGCCCATCAACAAGCAACCGCAGCAAATAGCAGACTCCCTTGGAGGGAACCTTCCAGTTCCCTGCTTCAGGTCCAGCTTTCCTCCTTGTTACCTGTACCCCTGGTATAATGAATGCTTAGCTCCTTTTCAGGGTTAATCCTAGAAGCCTTTTTAAAAATAGTGTTTGAAATTTGCCCCGTCCAGTGATGAGGGAGGGAGGCCAAAGTCCCTTGCTGCCATGCAAGTCAGATCTGGGTCCTGCTCCCCATTTTCCTGCTGAGATGGTGGTCTGGATGATGGATGATTCCAGGGCCAGTGGGTGAGAAGCTGCTCCCGGCAGCAGGGCGGATGTAGGCATGGCAAGGGCTGGAGGGATTTAAAGAGAAAGAAGATGGGAGACGAGGAAGGGAGCCAACACTTGTGGAACACTAGCCCTGCCTTGGCAGACACAAGGAGGGCAAAGGTGCACTGAGACCCCAGGGATACTGATCACAGGTGAGGCCAAAGTCTCACTGACTCAATATTGAACACCAGGTTTGTCTGGTGTGGTCTTCTCCAGTGGTTTATCAAGTAGACAGACTCCTGCCACCCCAAGAACAGATCTGCCAGGGGCCCTTAGCCTCAGCTTGAGAAGTGCTGCAATGAAAGGCTAATAACCCTATCACTTCGAGTGATCACTTAGGTGGAAGGCAATCCTCCGTAAAGATAAATGTAAGTAGGGAAATTGCAAAACAGCGCCTGGTGTTATGATTAGAGTGCAGCTGATACCCAAAGTGTTTCTATTGCTTTTTAGATGACCATTGGAATGTAGAGGCAAAACAAAGTCTGGGTCATAGAAAATACAACAAACATTGTGGAGTCCTTACTACGTGCCAGGCGCCATTCTAAGCAGTTTTGTGCGTGAACTCATTTAAGCTATAAAAAACCCACCACCACCACCCCACTCTTGCAGATAAAACTGAGGCTCAGACCAACTAAGCAACCAATCCAAGATAATAGCCAAGAAGTAGCAGAGCCAATATTCGAAGCGGACTGTCAGACTCTGAAGTTGTCTCTAACCCACATGTGTGACGGTCAGCTCTGAGGCTGTGCACTTGGGGCTGAAGATCCCAGTTTGATCAAGTCAAGAGTCCTGGAAGTGTGCAGTGGGGCCGGGGAGGATGGGAAGGCTTCGGCAGGTCACGCAGGGAGTACTGGTGGGGTATGCAGGGTTGGCATCTGGGGTTGGCTGGGGGCATCTCCGCTGGCTCCGGCCACAGCGCCAGGTGGGATGCATCAACCTCGTGTAAACACTTCTCACAGGCAGCTTAACCACTTGAGTGTGTCTGGCCTTCAAAGCCGGTGGGAGAGGCCAAGGAGGGACTCCCTTGTGGGATAATGATTTATCTCCCTTGCAGGTGGGCTGTCCTGGGGCCTCCCTCCCAGGGGAAAGGGAAAGGATTGGGACAGGGGTGTGAGGAGTACAGAGAGGCTCACTAACCAGTGCATGGATGTGGGGGACGTGGGAGGGGGGCACGACAATGCTTTCCTGGCAGTTACAAAACTTGTGTCACAGCTCCAAGGGCTTGCTGTTTTCTGCCTGTCCCTTGTGAGTGTGGGGCCACGTGTGGGCAGGCGTCTGCTGTGAGAGTATGTCAGAGTGTGTGATCCTGTGAGTTTGCAATGGGGTTTAGTTCTCTGACTCCCAAGTTGGGCTCCAGCTTTCCAGACACATTTCTCTGGGGAGGGACCAGCTCCCCCCGCCCCCAATCTCCCCAGCCAGTGGGTCCAGAGACCTGGCTCTCACTGGGCTAGGGATTATCCCCATTCTCTGTGTCTCTGGCCAGGGCAGGCATTGCTGCCTCTTTTATCCTCTCACAAAGGCCAGGCCCGCCGGGCCTGCTGTGTCAGAGTTTCTGTGGCTGGGGGAAGCCTTACTTCCTTTTCTCCCGCCAAGCCCAGAGGGCCATGTAGAATCTGTCAGCTTGTCCAGTGGTGTGGAGGGGAGGGAGGCACTGCTCTAGCTTCAATGACAGGTGAAAGGGATGGGGTAACTCAGCTCTGGGAAGAGAAGGCTGAGGGGTCACTCAGAGTAGGACAGAGGGCAACTCTTTGAGAGAAAATGGAGTGCTACAGCATGAGGTCTGTAGGGTAGACCTGAAGATGGACTTCCAGTTAGAACTGACCCGCATTGGGCAAGGGTAGAGCCAGCTGGTTCACGGTAATCCATAAGCTTGGTTCGAGTGTCCACCAAATTCCAACTCTTTGGGAATCTGGCTTTCATCCCAGGTTAAGGAATTCCGCAAGAGAGAGAGGAGAGCAGATTTCTTTTTATGGGTATCAGGTGAGTCATTTGTAATGTCCAAGCATTCTGCGTTCTCACAGTCACCTGGGTAGGTGACCACAGGGAAGGGTCGGAAGCTTAGGGTGGAGGGACCCCATGGCACCCCAGATTTAACTCTTCTCTTTCCTCCCCCTACAGGTTGGTCTTTGGAAGTATCCCTGCTGAAGCGTCAAAGAGATCTCCCATGTGACACTCCAGGTGCCTTTGAGGAGAGCTGCTGGACTTCCTTATGAGCTGATGGAGAAGTGGACTGACCCCGCCACCCTCTCTGTCCCCAGCTGAGATTATGGTGCATCTTGGATACAGCCCAGGCCTGGGCCTCCTGCCTCTGACCCAACCCAGGAGGCAGTAGCACAAATCCTGCGCCATCCACCACCCCAGAGACCACCCCTCCTGCCAGGGGACTGGGGCCTGCACGTGACTATGCGACTTGGGCTGTGTGCGGTGGCCCTGTTTCTTAGCTGGATGCACCTTGCCTCCTCTGGCAGCCGAGGGATCAAGGGCAAGAGGCAAAGGCGGAGTGAGTAGCATCAGAGAGGGGCTGCGGGCTCTAGGGTGGGAGCCTGGGCTCCGACTGCCTTTACTGTAGTTTCGTTCTGTGATGCTCTTTGCAGATTTCTCCTTTGTCTATTACAGCTGTGTCGATTACTCCGTGCATTTTCCTGCGTGTGGATTAATTTGTTGAGAATACCCGCTCTGTAGATCATGCCCGTCCTCTAGTTTCTTTCCCCAGCCCCCTGCCCGGGTGCTTGGTTCCCTCCTCACCGACAGTGGCCTGGGGCTCCTTTCCTTTAGCCGTGGCTGCAGCACAGCCTGTTGCTCCCCTGAGCTAGAACCATGCACAACTGGGCACCGGGCTACAGCCTTTCCTGCCCAGATCATGCGGCAGGAACCATGGGTAGGACGGGGTTAGGAGACTGTGCACTCCAGCAGGTTTTAACCTTGCCTGGTGGGATTCGGGGCCTTGCATTGGGGTAGAGGGGAAGCAAACAGACCAGAGTCTTTCCAACCGGAGCAGCTCCCTATTCCCTGCTTTTGGTAAGATTCCAAGGAAGATGTCATTGGGAGAAAGAGTTCTCACAGCTTGTTTCCAATCCTGTCCGTTTAGGGGTGGGGAAACTGAGGCTAAGAAGGCAGAACAGATGGACGAGCACTGACTGTCAATATTGGAACTAAGTGCTCCTATTTTTTGTGTGCCTAGTCTTCTTGAAAGCAGAACTTGTCCCCCACACCCTCACCGTCACTCACAGCATCCTGTCCTGGCCATTCCTGCAAGCGGGTCCTCTCACTGCAGCTTAGTCTCCGGTGCTGGGGTTCAGCAACAGCCCATTCTGTGGCAGGGCGGCCACTGTGTACGAGGGACTCTGGCTAAGGAGCAGAATAGAGGCCCGTGTTACAGACACAAGGCCAAAACTCAAGGCCCGTCTTTCGACATTCCCGTAAAGAGATGGCCAGCAGGAGGTTCTTGGGAAGCCCGGTCCTACCACTTCTTGCTTCACGCCCACTTGCCGGGAAGACTGAACAGTGGAGTTTTGTTGGGTCTCCCCGGGAGCAGCTCAGGCTAGAACCCAGCCCGAGCAGAGAAGCTCAGGGAACTGGTGAAGCTGAAAATCCCTGGCTTAAACAATTAGAGACGCTTAGGTCTCATCAGCAGCACAGCCTTGGTTTTCCTCCCTTTTCTGTTGCGGCCAGTGTTTGGACTCCACGGGCCAGATGTGGTCTAGCAATGTGTAATCCATCTCCTCTTTTCTCGAGATGAGAGAGAGAGCAGGGAAACCACACATGCTCACGTGACGTGCAGTGGGCGTGTTTCCAAGCACTCATGAGAGCCCCCCACCCCCGAAAAAAAACCCACAGCACTTGGAAGACCTGATTTAAGTCCGTTATACTAAAAAAAAAAAAAAAAAAAAAAAAGACCGGGCTTCAAGCAGGGCCCGTCCAATGCAGCAATCTGCCATCATGTAACAGGTCCACTTTGTTACAGCCATGTCCCCCGGCCTCTGCAACATGTAAACTGCTTTTATTATCCAGCACTATGATGATGGAATACTAGGATGGGGGAGGGCGCAGGGGGCAGTGTGTCCAAAATGGCCAGAGGCTCAGAGAGGGATGAGGGTAGATGTTGCTAAACATACTTGTGAAGGAATAACCCTGAAGTTGCGAGTCTTCTGATCTGGGAAGGTTTACATGAGATCATAGATGACTATATGGTGAAACCTTTGTGTATAGACTTCTGGTGCATGTCTCTGGTCTAGAAGCTATGTGGGGATCAATGTATGGGGAGGGCAGAGGATGGAGACACTTGTGGGTGGCTCCACTGGCCTTCCAACCATGTGGAAGGACACTGGGCTGCCTGGAGGCAGGGGGAGGCTGGCTGGGCATATGAGCCTCACTCTGCGACTCTGTCCTCTTCAGACGGCCTGTTGGTGGGGCTGCCAGAAGCCAATCAATATAGTTCTGGGTGCGTCCTGATGAAGTAGCAGTTAAGTGGTCTCTGGCCATGTACAGTCCACATGCATCCCAACGACCCAGGTTTGTGTCCTGAGGCTAGAAGAACAACCAAGATGAGCCACTAAATAAAATAAAGTGCTTCATCCTCCTCTCTCTTCCTGCCTGCCTATTCACCTTCATTTCTGCTGGTATCTTTCCTTTAAAAAAGAAAAAAACAAAACTATAGGGCCCTGCAGAACCCCACTTAGAAAATCTTTCTTCAGCTACTCCTAGCTTCACCCCAGTTCCACATCTTCACATATGCCAGGCCCTGTCCCTGATCCAGTTCCTTCCTGTCAAAGCAGTCACTAGACTAATTGAAATCTTCTCTCCCCATTGCCTATGGGTCCTCAACATTCCTCTCTGGGCCAGGACCCAGCTCCGTAGGTTCATGATAAACCTTGTTGAATGAGCCCAATGAAGAGTGGCTTCAGTGATGGAGTGGGGCAGAGGCGCCAGATCAGGAGGCTCCATTTTTCTTTGTTCCGTCCTGGCCCCAGGTCTCTAACCTGGGTCTTTGGGTGGATGTGGACTATGTCGGGTGACCTTGTTCACTAGGCCACCAAGGGTGCACTGGGTCCTAGGGTTTTAACCAGAGAAACTGTGCTTCTTTCTGGGTTGTGCTGCTAAAACTAAAAACTAACACCCTGAGGACAGAGCAGTGAAAGCTGCCTGGGGCCCAGGGACCAGTCCAAGGGATGATGCCACAGAAGCGGGCAGAGGCCAGATGGTGGGTGCTTTGTAATTGCCATGCTGAAGAACTTGCACCTGACCTGGCTTGCACCATAGATAAGGAGGCACCCTGGAGAGGTTTTAATCAGGGAAGCAGCGTGGTCTAGCTATGAGGACGAGGGGAAGTGACCGGTGGAGGCAGGAGGACAGGCCCCAGAGATGGGCTCCAGTGAGAAAAAGGGAAGGTGTAAACTAAGCCCTCAGCTGGGTTTTGCCAGGGCGACACAGGGTTACACGCCCAGGGACAAGCCTGGGCACCAGGAAGAGACACATCTCCTGGGAGAGTGTGTGACCTGAGAAGGGCCCTTGCCTGCCCCCTTCCTCAGCCTTCTCATTGAGGTCCCACATTCCCTGTCACCCCAATACCATCCAGCTTAACTCAGGTCTCTCTTACTAACCCTAGTTCCCCCAAGTCTAGATACCACCCCAAGGTCATCCTCCTCTGGGTCATGGGGAGTTCTTTTCCACTGTCCTCATCCAGCCCACCCCCGCATTCCTATCCAATCTCACCCCACCCTTTTTGGAACACTCACAGAGTTCCATCCATCCCACCTCCCAGAGCTTTGGTCTCCCTGACCACATCTTCGATGCTACATTTTGGGGGTGCCCTGTCCCCTTGGAAAGCCTTGCCCTTTACTGGGCTCCCACTGAGAAATAAGGCAGGCTCCAAAGCTCTTTCCAGTGGGAGAGAAAGACATTTTAACAGACAACATTGGCATGAGGTAATATCTCTCAGGGTGGATTCAAGTCCTGGGGCCAGGGGAACACAAAGAAATACTCCATCAGATTTTTCAGGGAGAAGCAGTCAGGGGAGACATCCTGGAGGAGGTGACTTTAGTTCTGAGACTTCCAGGAGTCAATCAGACCCAGAAGGAAGGTAGGGAATGTTCCAGACAAAATAACTTACATGAACAAAGGCACAGAGGTATAAAATGTTATGATGTGACTAGACAAACAAGAGATCCAAATTACCTAGGAACTATTGTTTCAGAGTTGAGAGATGAGGAGGACGGGACCAACTGTGGCAGCTTTTTAGGCCAAACGAAAGGGCTAGGTCTTAATTCTGCAGATAGAGAGCTACTGATGAATTTTAGCAGTGGATAAACACATCTGAGTTTGGCTTTAGAAAGACCCCCTAGAGATGAGACAGTTGGGAGGAGAGAGAAGTGGGGCTCCTGGGGAGGAGGGACTGGGCAGAAACCCTTCTCCAGGAAGGCAGGGGTACTGAGCCACTGGGGTCAGAGCCTGACCCCAGGAGCATCAGTTCGAAAGGGTTGCACATTATGAAGGAGGCAGAGTCAGCAGGGGAGAGGAGGAGGGCACAGCTTTACCTTCCTGGCTCAGCGATGTTGGGCATAGAGGGAGCAGGGTGAGAGGTGGCAAGGGCACAGCTGTGTGGAGGGTTTGGTGAAGAGGCTGGGAAGAGGCTCCATCTTTTCTCTGAGTTCACTCCCTCAACCGGGCCCAGACAGGCTGAAACCCGCTCTACACCCTCTCCCAGCTCAGGCACTGCAGGCAGAGGAGTCTTTCAGACTGAATCTGACCTTGCCCTGCTGTGGTCCCTTCCTCGCCAGCCGAATAGAGCCATGTTTACCACTCTGTGGATGCATGGGGTGCGCAGTGTCCCCATGCCTCTGCCTCTGGAAGGGCCCATGTGGTGATTGCTCCACATGCCCAGAGGCCAGCAGTTCTGGTACCCAGCCTTGGCTTCTCCCTTTGAGTCACTATGTACCCCCAATATCCATCATCTCCCTTGATCTCCTCCCCCAGGGCCCTTTCCCCTGCTCTCCAGCACCCCCGCCCCGCCCCCACCTACCCATTTGCCTCTCCCGCCCCTGGCAAGCATCTCTGCCCATCGGCCCATCCCTGAGACTCTTTCCTTCTTGTGGAGCCACCAAACCTCGTGGAACTCAGCAACCTCCCTTGTTCCTGACCCCCGTCCCCAGCTTCAAGGCCCATCTTACTCCCTGAGTCCATATTAACCTCCAAATCCTGGGGGTTTCCTGCCCCCGCCCAATCTTGTGATGACCGTCCCTGCTCCCAGCTGCTCTCTCCTCCCTAGTTCTACATTCTCTGACTCTCTGTCCATCTCCTCACTTTATCCCCACCTCCATCCCTTCCACTCACTCTTAACACACCACCAAAACGTGAGGTCCCCCGGCACCACTTAAAGCAAGTCTCAGATTTGCTTCAGAGCTCATCGGTGTCTCCTCCAGCTATGTCCTTCCTCCCCACAACTCTCCCCTTTTGACTTGACTTCTTGCCCCACTGTCTGTCTCCTGCTGCATCTCCAGTGGTTCTCTCCCAACTCCTGTGAGCCCTGACCCACTGCTCGTCTGCTCCTTGCTTCCCAGCCTCAGCCCTGCACCTCTGCTCAAGCTGCACAGCTTCTGCCGTTCCCACAGATTTAACCAGCAGTGATGCTCCCGCGCTGGATTCCTGAGTTCCCTCCTCTCCACAGTCACCTTTCTTCAGTAAGACGGCTCACCTCCTGTCCTTTTATCCAACACCGCTGCCCTCTGCTCTCCACCCCACTGGAGGCACCGACAACCTGTTCCTTGCTGATTCCTCAGCAGCATCTGGCATTTGACACCTGCCTCCTCCAATGAGTGTTGTCTTCTCTTGGCTTCCATGATGCCATTTGCTTCTGAGCGCCCTCCCTGTCCAGTTGCTCCCTCTTGGCCTCCTAGCTGCCCTTCTCTTAAATGTGTGATGCCTCTTTTCGCTTTGTTTCCACCCTCCCTAATGACACACAGACCTCCAAGTCTTTGAGGACTGTTTTTATGTTAAGAACGCAATGTCTCCATCTCCAGATAAAATGTCTGTTGGGAGTTCACATGTTCAACTGCCGAATCAACACCCTCCCCCGAATGTCCCACAACCTATCACTTCACTGCTGGTCATTTCCACCCCCACACCCCTCCTCCTCGGTCCACCTGTCCTACACCCCACAGCATCCCGGCACCTAGTCTTGCTGATTCTACCCCCTGCATATCTCACTGGGTCCCCATCCTCTTGGTCAGTTCCATCTCCTCAAACCTGGGAACCTTCCTGCTCAGATTTGTCCTCCTCATTGTCTATTCTCCACACTACAGAGGGATCTTCCAAACATGGAATGCTGACCATGTCTCCTGGGTTTTAAAAAAGTATTTCTGTATTTATTTAAATAAAATTTTAAAAAGCAAAAAGGAAGGCAGGAGGAACAAGTAAGTCCCCTTGCTACAGGCTCCAACTCCCTGCCCCTGGAGTAGCCTCAGGTCTGCTTTCAGGTGTCCTATCGTTCCATTCGTGTCGTTTGTCCATATTCCAGGTATAGGTGAAATCATCCAGTATTTGTCATTCTCCTTCTGACTTATTTCGTTCAACAAAATAGGCTCGAGTCCCCTCCATGTTGCCCTCAATTGCAAGACTTCACCTTTTGGGCACAAGGATTCCATTGTATTTATGTATGTTTGTGCTTGTATGCCTTACACCTACAGCATCTACGTGACATGTATGTTCTTTGTCAGCTCATCTCTTGCTGGGCACTTAGGCTATTGTAAACAGCACTGCACTCAGCCTAGGGGTGCAAACATCTTTTCAAACTGTATTTTCATACTCTTCAGACAGATACCCAGAAGTGGGATTACTGGATCGTATCGTAGTTCGATTTTGAACTTTCGAGGAATCGCCATACTGTTTTCAGAGTGGGTGTACCAACCTGCCTCTTCATCAGCAGCGTATGAATGTTCCTTTCTCTCCACACCCTCGCCAACACTTGTTGTTTCTGGCCTTTTTGAGATAGATGCGCCTCCTGTTTAAGAAGCCCCAGTGTTGCCTTATTGTCTGTTGGATAACAGCCACGAGGCTCAAGACCCTTGCTCTCTGGCCCCTGCTCCCTTTGCTGGTTTCGTGGCTGACCGTTCATGCACTCTCCAGCCACTCAGGGCTGATCTCACAGCCCCAAGTGTGCCATCCTTCTCTTGTGACGTCAGTGACATCTCTGAAGAAAAGTGCACTTAGAACTGCTGCTGGGTGGATGAGGGGAGGGCAGCGGGGTTCTGAGAAGGCCTTTTGTAAATCCGTCCCTAACAAAAGTGATCACAGAGGAATAACAGCACACAAGTGGAGGACTGGAGGATTATACACAGGATGCCCAGATGACTTCAGTTCTAGAAAATAAGGCTGAAACCCAGAGGGGGCCTCCCACTCAACAAGTTCCAGTAAAAGCCTTGCGTGATAAAGGATTCCTTGTCTTTGAAGTAGAAGTAGTACCGAAAGGCTCATGATTTCCTGAGGCCCAAAGTGAACTGGGACTAACTCCGATACCACATTTGGAGTAGTCTTCCTCTGATAATGACAAAACCAGGACGAATGAGAGTAATTTAAATTCAATGATAACACTGGGCTCATATAAATAAATTCTTTGTTTCATAAAAATCAGGCCAGTCTCACTTGCCATGTCACTGTCCCCATGTCACCTCATGTTGTCTGCCGCTGGCCTTCCTCTGTCCAGAACACATACTGGCTGAGAAGCCTTGTCCAGGCAATGTAACCTCTATCCATAGGTGTAGAAATAATAATAACAGTACTTATTTCATGGGTCATAAGGATTAAGTTAGTCAATACTTACAAGTCACTAGAAGCTGTATCTTCCATGGAATAAGTACAAAACTCTTCATGATAAGCCACTTCTAGGATGATAATGGCTTTGCTGTTGCGTTTGTTACTCTCTTCCCTTCTGCTCCCCTTGCTCTTGCTCTGAAGTCAGGGCTCATTCCGGAGCAGATGCTGCTCCTCTGAGCAGCCTCTGAAATGAGGGCCATCATCTCCAGTGGTGGGAAGGGAGGCACACAGAGGGGTGTTTTGCTCAGCCACAGTCTGGGGGTTTGGCTCTGTTGCTCTGTCTCCCGCCATCTCCCTCCTGATGTCCCAGCTCTGTCTCCAGTCTTCATCTTCAGTTCCTCACTGCCTGGTTCTTCCTAAGTAACTTGTCACTGCTCTTCCTCTCCTTGCTTCTCTTCCCCTGGGACTCCTAGCGACTGACCCCACTGCTTCCCTAAAGCCTTGGCCAGAGCCCCGGTCGTCACTCCAGACTCCTCTCCCTCCTGTCATCCTCCTGATCACAATGGCCTTACTGATTGTATTCCCTTGGTATCTCTCAAGTCTGTCTCTCCATGTCTCCTGAACTGAATTTCATTTAAGACTTTATCACCTGGATGACCTCATCCATTTCTTCCCAGATGGCCTCAGTCTCTGGTCCCCACTCGGGGCTGCCAGGGAAACCTGTCTGCCATGAAGATCAGACCACATCTTGACCCTGCCTAACACTTGTCATCAGTTCTTGTTGCCTAAACAACTCTGAGAAGGTCCCAAGAAGAATGCTGCCCAATGAGCATTCTGTGGCCTAAGTGCCTGAGGACTGCAGCTTGCCCTGTCCCCTGTTAGAGAGTCACTCTGCACAGGGGCATAATTCAAGCCCTAGAAGCAGCAAAGAACCCTGGTTAGACTGCTGATGCAGCGGTTCCCGGCTTTAGCTGATGCTGTGGTCTTTTTTCCACAGCCTCCAATGCTCACTTAGAGGACTCATGTTCAAGGAGTGTTCTTTGGGAAATGTTTCTTGGCAGGATGGCGCTCAAGTTCCCAAGCATGATTATAAAGGCCCTCTGTGCTGGGGCACCTTGTCTCTCACCAGTCCCCTCCCTGCCCACCCCTCCTGTACCCCAAATTATCTATGCTTCTTTTTGCCTTACACCTCTGAGGTCCTGCTCCTGAAATGCCCTTCTCTCTGCCTCCTAATGGACACATCTGTCATTCTTTGAGAGTTGGCCCAGAGGGTAACTCCTTTGAGACCCCTTCTCTCCCTGTTTTTTGGGCCTGCTATGTATGGCCTTGTGACTGGCGAATTTGCCTGCGTGACCCAGGCATCTTTGCCTCTGGGTGCCTAGTGCCCCCGGCACAGGAGCCCTGGGTGGGGTTTGGTGAGTGCTGGTTGAACGGGTTGATGAGGGCTGAGCCTCCTGCTGGTGCTGGCAATCATACCACCTCAAAACAGTGGTTTGAAGTTTCTTAGATGGTTTCTAGCCTCACAACCCACACCACTGACGGCTGAGCCAGACAATGAGTGGTGGGGGTTGCCCTGTGCATTGTAAGGGGGTTAGCGGCACCCCTGGCCTCTAACCCCTCAGCTCTCCCTCCCCAATATGGTCATCACGAACATCTGCAGATATTGCCAAATATCCCCTGGGGGGCAGAATCGTGGGTCGTGGAGACCACTGTTTAAGACATAGGTTATTCTAGTTGTCTTCGTCTCTGGGCAGGTGGTCTTTTTTCTCGGCGAGTTTAGGCTAATACCCTTCTCGTTTTAAGGAAAACTTTCTCAAGGATGAAAAACAAAACAAAACAACAAATCTTCTTCTATACCCAGGGCCGAACTTTTCTTTCTCTGGGAGCACAGGGATAAGTCCCAGAAGGTGCTGCTCCAGCGGCTTCTCGGGGGCGGCTGGAGCGAGATCGGAGTGTGAACCTGCCGGTGCCTGGTGTCACGGAGGCATGAAGCGGGAAGAGGGGCTTCTGCTCCACCTCGTCTGTGCTTCCTGCCTTGAGAGAGGACGCTGGGAGGGTTGCAAAGCAGAGAGCGGCCAGCCGACTTGGGCTTTCTAGGAAGTTCTCTCTAGGGCGAAACTCCAGTCTGCTCACTGCCCATCCTCATGGGGCCCTGGGAACCACAGAGGGCTCTCCAGCGGCCTTTTCACTGTGTTCTGCCTTCTAGTCAGTGCTGAGGGGAGCCAGGCCTGCGCCAAAGGCTGCGAGCTCTGCTCTGAGGTCAACGGCTGCCTCAAGTGCTTGCCCAAGCTGTTCATCCTGCTGGAGAGGAACGACATCCGCCAGGTGGGCGTGTGCTTGCCGTCCTGCCCCCCTGGATACTTCGATGCCCGTAACCCCGACATGAACAAGTGCATCAGTGAGTGTGGGCAGGCCTGATGGAGCCTCTGGACCCTGGGGAGGGTTCTCTGGTCTCCTGGTGGCTGAAGAAATGACTAGAAGGGACCCCAAGGAGGGGAAACGAGGCTCCAGATTCAAGTGTCTGACTATTGGTCAGACATGTCTGGAGATAGCCACCCCTGATTTCACTCAGTGTGTCTGTATCATTACTGTCTCTCTTCCCTCCAAACCTACACTGGCCTCTCTTCCCCCAGGACATGCTCAGTTTCCCAAGGCATCACCCAGCCCACAGACTGGAGAGGTGGACTCTTGTCTGTGCCATCTCACATTCACCCAATGGCTGAATCTCCTTTCTGTTCTCACTGCCATCACCTTACCCAGACGCCCGTCACCTCTCTCTGGGACCATTGCAGTCGCCTGCTGCTCTGTCCTCCAACCCTCATCTGATCCCCTCCTGCCTCCCTCAGCCCTGCAGCCAGGTCTCAACTCTGCTGCTTATTCCTTGTGTGACACTGAGCTTGTCCCAGCTCTCAAAACCTATCTTTCAAATGGGACCACTAGTGTTTGCCCCCTAAGCTTGTTGTGAGAGGCAGAGGGAAAGCCCTTCGTGTCTGGTGCTCTGTGTTTTTCACCTGCAGCCAAGCCCTGGAGCCAGAGCTGAGAGGAGGAGGGACGAGGGAGGAGAAGTGGAAACAAAGGCACAGGGGCTAGGAGGCCCAGAGGAGGGTGGAGGTGGGAGCTCATGAGGATGGGAGTAGACCCCTGGGGCTGCCCTCTTGGTCCCTTTGGGGAAGGGAGCTCCTGGCTATGCCAGCTCATGGGAAACCGGCAGCCCAGGCATCAGGCTCCAGAGCCTGGGAGAGAGACAGCTCTGCCCACAACCAGGGAGGTGAGAGATTGTGAAAGACCTGCCTGCTTCCAGCAGGACCTGGCAGGCCACCCTCCCGAACCCCCAGCTGCCCCAGAGGAGGGAAAACTGGCAGGAGGGGCTCAGGGAGGGACCTGGGAGTCCAACCAAGGTGGGTCCTGGAACGTGACCTTGCAGAGGGAGAGGAATTTGCCCTGGGCTTGCTCCCCACCTCCTCCAAACAGATTCTTGCTGCCCCTGGCAGGAAAGAACCGGGGTTTGGGTGCTGGGATGTCTGGCAGTGGGGAGAGAAGAGACTCACAGCCACTCTCAGGGGGTCATTGTGCCCCTCAGCTCAACTCTAACTAGGTGGCCCTCTGGGGTGCTCCGAGATGCGGGGACCCTGCTCTCTCACCCCCACCAATCCAGCTCTCTGGGGCCTCCCCTTGGGGTCAGTCTGGGGCTGAGCTGAGCAAGTCAGAGTCCAGCCAGCCACCTCTCTCTCCCCTTCCCTGTCCTTCCTTTCCTCCCTAGATGCTGGTCGGTCACTGCAGCTCCAGGTCACGGTCCTGCGCTCAAGTGGGTGGGAATGCAGGGGTGGGCGTTGGGGACGGGGACAAAGGGAAGTGTCTATTCCAGACTAAACCAGAGGCCCTTAATCTGGTCCTCCCCTCAGAATGCAAGATTGAGCACTGCGAGGCCTGCTTCAGCCACAACTTCTGCACCAAGTGCAAGGAGAGTTTGTACTTGCACAAGGGCCGCTGCTACCCCGCCTGCCCCGAGGGCTCTGCGGCAGTGAATGGCACCATGGAGTGCAGCAGCCCTGGTAAGCTGCAGAGCACTGCGGGCAGGGGGCTCGGGACCCCTGGGGGCGGCGGGGTGGGCTGGGAGTCCGGCCAAGGAGAGTGTGGGCTGCTGTAGCTCTATGCAGGGAAACTCTACCCCCGACCCCCTGGGGGCTCTCAGGATTTTCCTGCTCCTTGGACTGAAGATACTCTCCTGTCTCCAGTGGGAGAGGCTCCGGAATGTCCCAGGCCAGGGGACGAACGTGACCCCCTCCTCCTCTTCCTCCTCTCCCTCTGCCCTCCCTTCCTACCAGCACAATGTGAAATGAGCGAGTGGTCCCCCTGGGGCCCATGCTCCAAAAAGAAGAAACTCTGTGGTTTCCGGAGGGGCTCTGAGGAGCGGACACGGAGGGTGCTCCATGCCCCTGGCGGGGAACACACCATCTGCTCCGACATCAAGGAGACCCGGAGGTGCGCAGTGCGGAGGACACCATGTCCTGAGGGTGAGCTGCAACCTCCGCCCACCCCCCGGGATTCCCTGACCCACAGGAGACCTGGCCACTTCTGCTTCCTGCCTGTTGCCCAGGAGAGGGAGGGCCTGCAGGCCAGGACCAGATGGGTGCCCCCACCTCAAGGCCCCATGCTGTGCAAACCTGTACCCTGTCCTGAAAGACAGCAGTGCTCAGAACTCCGTGTGGAGGTCCAGAACCTCCAGTTTCCCCATTTTTTCTGAGCAAGTGGCTGTTGGCATCGGAAGGGCCCTCAGAAGTCAGGTGAGGGTGCAGGAGGGGGTGCCAAGTACCCGGGAGGTGTAGTGATTTGACACCGGCCTGCAGTTGGCAGCGATGTGGTAGCTGGCCCCAGGGGCAGTGGTGGGGCTGAGATGGTGGGGGAAGAGGAGGGTGAAAAGGCTCTTGGGGCCCCCTTTCATGACTCATGATTCAGGGTTCTCTGGTGTGGCTGCTGGGCAGAGGAGGCCTCCGGGGACCCCGACTGCCGAAGGGCAGTGTTTCTCCACCTCTTCCTGTCTCCCCCTACCCAACTTCCTCATCTCTCCCTCCCAGCGCCCTTGGCCAGTGCTCTTGGCCATGCCCAGGGTGTGCAACCTGCTTGTGGAAGGACGTCCTTTGTTGAAGTTTCCCACTGTTGGGTTGCAGGGCAGAAGCGGAGGAAGGGCCGGCGGGAGAAGGTCAACAGGACTGTGAGCAGGAAGGAGAGCCAGGAGGCAGGCGCTGGCGCTCGGAGACGCAAGGGTCAGCAACAGCCGCAGCATCAAGGGACAGTGGGACCGGTCACATCTGCAGGGCCCCCCTAGGATCCTCATCCAGCCTCCAGGCGCATGTAGAAAAGTCCAGCTCTGCTCTGTTCGTTGAAAGCTTTGCTGAACTGGAGCACCAAGGGCAAAGCATATGCATGCTCTCCAAACATACACAGACAGACAGCCAGACAGACCCTATGTCCAAATATTCAATTGACCTACATGCGCACTCGCACGCGCACACACACATGCACACACACACACAACTCTCAAGGTCACTGGAAGACACTTCTTTCCCTCAGACATCACCATGTGAACAGAAGGAGGCGTAGGGGTTATCTCTGCCCTGCAGAGGACCCGGCAGCAGCACACACCTGGTTCACGATGCTCCCTGGGGGCACGTTGGAGAGGACATTTCCCAGCATCCAAGCCCCAGTTTTGCAACATGGAGCTTTCTGGAGGAGCTGATAGGATCGGCCGTTGTAGCAGACAGGAGCCAATGCACGGGGATCGTGCCGCACGTCCAGCCCTGTGACTTTATCATTGGAGAATTTTGGTCCACACCCATGATCCATATCAAGAATGCCCTGACTCTGAAAACTGCTTAAAGGTTTATTTCAAATTAAAAACAAAACCACAGTGACAACGGCAGCCACAGGTCCACATTCCTTTTCAGCAAACAGGGGTCGGTGGGTGCCTGGGAGCCGGAGGGGACAGGGCTGGATTTCCAGAGGCGCCCCCTACCCTAGAGGGTCCAGAGCAGGAGGAAAACTTGGGGGACACCCTGAGGGTGGTGACCATGTTTTCAGGTGCCGGTTCCTTGGAGTGTGGCCTGTGGACGGCATCTGTGCCGTCACAACACAGCTTGTGAAGATGTGAGAAATTCAGGTCCCATCCCAGACCTGATGAACCAGAGTCTGCATTTAAATAAGGCTGGTGTGCACGGTTCAGTTTGAGAAGCGCTGCTCTAATTACCTTACAGATGGAACAAAGGTCTCGGCCAGCTTGCAGCAGGGTCACTATAGAGGATGACTTTCCACTGGAGAGTAGACTTATATGCTGAAGGGCTGTAGCGGCACTCCTGGGTGGGAGTAAGGGAATCTCAGTGGCTGGGCACAGCTGTGCCCAAAGGCAGAAACCATGGATGGAATGACCTCCTATTGCATTTGGAAGTGTCTGCTGTCAGCCACCTGTGTACCAGACAGTGGACTAAGCCTTTGGTTTCCAGAGGGGAACCAGACAGGGGCCTTGCCCTCATGGAGTTTAGAGGTTATTAAAGGTGTAAAGCATGAATCAAGTAATTATTCAAATACATGTACAATTAACGTGGCTAGAGTTAGGGGCAGGCAAACCCTGGCACATACACATAGCTTTGAAAGGGACTAAAAGTGAATAAGAATGAAAGGCTTTATCTCAGGGCAGGTGGTATTCAGAGGAGGTGATTTTAAGCCAAGCTCTGAAGGATGAGTAGAAATAGTTAATACAGAGAAGAAATGGCCTTCTAGAATAGTGTTGTCCAACAGGAATATAATATGAGCCAATTCAGTCATTTAAAATGTTTCTAATAACCACATTTTAATAGTAAAAAGATAGGTAAAGTTAATTTTAGTTCTATCTTTCATTTAATCAAATATATGCAAAATGTTAACTTTTTAACATGTAATCAATATAAAAATTATTACTGGGATCTTTTATATTTTTGGGAACAGTTTTTAACGTTCTGTATGTATTTTTATACTTGCAGCATATCAATTTAGACACTAAATTTTTACCAGAAATTCTTGATTTGTATTTGATTTCATAAAAGTTCAAATTGAATAGTAGAGTCACATACCTAAGTGGGGTTTTTGTTTGTTTGTTTGTTTTCTGAGGTGGAAACATTTTTATTTATTTTACTTAGTTGCTCATCTAGGTATCTCAGTTGTTCTCCCCTGGCCCTAGGTCACAAACCCAGGTCCCTGGGATGTGTCCGGTGGACTTAACCATTAAGCCACCAGGGCATGCCGCATACCTAAGTTGTTTTAAGAATATCTGAGATAATATTTTCCAATAGCTGAGTTGAATATTTTTACATTTTTAATTTAATTAATTTAAATTAAATAACAATACTATTCTTTAGTTGTGACTTTCCACATTTCAAGTGCTCACTGGCTACAAGTGATAAGTGACTACTGTATTGGATGTCATCATTCATACGAAGGGCACAGTACATGCAAATGTCCTGTGGCAGAAAAGAACTCAAGTAACTGAGAAAAAAAAATGCCAATCTAGCTAGAAATCCTGGAGGGCAAGTAAGGTGAAATGGTCCCAGAAAGGTTGCCTGCACTTGGCTCTTTTCTTAGAACCAATGAGGGTTCTAAGGGTTAAAACCAAGGGGTTTTAAACAGCAAGTCAACATACTCAGAATTGCCTTTGCAAAGACCATGTTAGCTGTAGTGTAGAAGAGATTGAAGGAATACTTCATAGGAGTCCGTCATTATGTTCTAGGTGAGAGGCGTAAACTAGGGTGGTAGTTGTGAAAATGTGGGTAAGTGGACAAACTCAAAAGGCATTTGGAGAATAATACTGGCAAAATTTGGTGATGAACTGGATATGGAGGAGGAGAGGAAGGAAATGTCAGGGACAAATTTCCCATTTCTGACTGAAACAGCCAGACAGATGATGGTGCTGTGCTCTGAGATAGAAACCCACAAGAAAGGCCAGTTTGGGTAGAGAGAGAACATACTTCTGGTTTTGACCATGCCGAGTTTAAGAAGTGTCATCTTGGTGAAGATGGTAGGTAGACACTATAGAAAAAAGATGGGTCTAGTTGCACAGGGGAAGTCTGATTTGGACTTCAAGTGTAAAGAAGGGTTTGGAAGATGTTGTCTAGGAAGACAGCACTGGATTCAGGAGTCAGTTCTTGATCCTCTGAGTATGAAGACCAACTGAGGGAGGATTAGTCAAAGGAGTCAGAGACGGGGACACAGAAGGAAAACCAGGGGAAAATCACATCCCAGAAGCCAGCAAGCAGGAGCGCAGGTCAGGGGACAGAAGGCTGCTAAAATATGAAGTGAAAGAGGCCTGGAAATTGACTGCTGGGCTTAGCATGTGTTCGCAGTCACCTTGGCAAGAGCTGAGTTGCGGAAGATGCTGGAGGCGGAAATCAATACAGACAGTTCCTTCGGGGGTTTATGTGAGAAGAGAGAAGTAGGATGGGGCTAGGAAGAGAGATGGGGTCAAGAGAGAGTCTTTTATTTTTATTCTTACAGATTTTTTTTTTTTTTTTAGTTGAAAATGTTTAAAAATCTGCTGGCAAGGGTCCAATTCAGAGACTGAAGGTCTGTGGGAGGAAGGAGAGGCTCGCACAGGCAGCTTTGGAAGGAGGGGATCTCCAGTCTGAGCATCTGACACTCTATGGGCTGTGCCGCGTCCCTCACCCTAGCTCCTCACTTGTTTCCTCTCCCTGACCCTGGCTCTGTCTTGGCCAGTCATTCTGACCCTGTCGGTCTTCCATCTCCTGTTTTGGTCTCTCTGCTTTTGCTCCTCTCTTTCTCTGCCTTTTCTCTGTCCCTCTTTTAATCACCCTGTCTTTCTCTGTTTCCACCTCCTCCCTCAATATGTGTGTGCCATTGTTTCTCTGTCTCTTCTGGTATCAGTCCTCAGCCCCTGTGGGTCTTATCTGTGTCTGGCACTGGCTTGTCCTACTCGCCCAGATCCTTAGGTCCTTGATACTCCAAGTGTGACCACAGAGCAACCTCCTCGGCCCCGTCTGGGAGCTTGTTAATAATGTGGACTTCCTCTGCCGGGCGTGGTGTGTGTGCCTGTAATCCCAGCTTCTTGGGAGGCCGAGGCAGGAGGATGCTTTGAGCTCAGGAATTCTGGACTGGAGTGCCCTATGCCAACTGGGTCTCTGCACTAAATTTAGCATAAATATGGTGACTTCCTGGGAGCAGGGGGGCACCAGGATACCTAAGGAGGGGTGGGCTGGCTCAGGTCGGAAACAGCAGGTGAAAAATGCAGACTGTCCCAGGTCTGAATCTGCCTTGTAACAGATCTCCTGGGTTATTCACACACATCTTCACTGTTTGAGGAGCACTGCCTTGTGTGCTCCTCTGCATATCAAACAAATGTGCAGAATCTTGGCAACGCCGAAGAATGAGCTGGATCCTTCTGTATTTCCTGCGCCACCTTGGTGGTGATGAAGACATCTGTTCCATTTCTCCCCATCATCTTCTGAGCCTCCAAAAGCTTATCCTGAAGCCTAGGTGTGCAGGGAGAAGTGTCAAATGGGTTTCAGGGGGTCCTGAGCTTACACACTCACAAAAGTGCTGGTGGGCGGGGATTCCTATAGACCTATTTCTAAGTACCGTCTCAGTGGGTCCTTGTAACAATCCCACCTGCGCCGACTCCTGTCTGTCGCACTCTGTCCGTTCAAGACTAGCAGTGCTTACTTGGGAGGGCAGTGGGCTGTGGGTCACGATGGGGGTGGTGCCTCCTCGCAGTCCAGGAAGCAGCCTGCTACTAAGACTGGAGGCATAAGGGTTGATCAGAAGTCGCACCTTGTGACTTTCAGTTGAGCAAGAGCAGGGGAGAGGAAGTCACGTCAAGATTCTTAACCCTACTACCAGGTTGAGGCAACCACAACGTGGGATGTGTGTTTGACTGTTATCTACCCACGCAGTTATTTGGAAAATGTTAGCTTTTTCCTTCACAGGGTTGCAAACTTATCCAGACGAACACATTTCTGGGTCCCTTACCCAATACTGGCTTTGGTATGTTTCAGACCGAGTCACGAGTGAATGGATTTGTTTTCCATTTCAATATTTGGGATGATGGGATTGTGTTTTCTGGCTTTGTTTGCTTAAGTGGGACTCCCCCCGCCACCCGCCCCCATGGCCCCAGTTTGTTTGGTTTGGTTTAGAAGGACTGAGAGGGAATTCAGGGAAAGTATCAGTTTCTTGGGCCCTCATTCAAGTCCCGGACTCAGGGCCAGTCTGCAGGTATTGGCCTTTTTGCCCCTGACTCCTCCAGCTCCGGTCCAGACCAGATTTAAATAGGTAACAGGTAGAAACCCTGAGGAGTGGTGGTGAGGAAGAGGAAACCTCACCGGAGAGAACAGGCTCCATTTTGTGGGATTCACTGGATTCACTGCAAAGAGACAGGAATATGTTGGATTAGTAAATGTCAACAGGAACAAAAACCTAGTTAGAGGAGAGCAGAGACAATCTGAAGATTTGACGCCTCGGGGGTGACTGAGAAGGAACATACCAGAGTTGGGTGCACCTGCTTTGGTGTGGCGTACCTCCTGGCTCTCCCAAGGGAAAGAGCCAACAAAGGGTGAAGGATAAATAGGCCGGGTTGAGGCTCCGTCGGCGTCAAGCAGACCCTGGGTGAACCAGCACCAGTGCGAATGTGCAGGAGCTGCAAGAGGCCCTACCTTGTCCTGGCCCCTCCGACCTGCCCAGTTGGTGGAGAGGCTCTAAGAGACCCAGTGATTGGAGAAGGTGGCTTGGGTCCTACCCTAGAGCCTTCCAGAACTTAAGTAGGAAATTGCGAAACAGGGCTACATTTTGAAAGAGAAAGTATGTGAAATATGGTTCCTCCCTCGCTGGTTTGCTCCCCCGGAGCTTGGTGCAGGGAGGTGGGTGAGATGGATTCCTGGCCGGGAAAGGGGGCAGTGTTGGGCCTCCAGGGGCCCCTCAGGCCAGGCCTCAGCAGCCGGCCGCCTTTGGTTATTGATTACTGTGATTGGTAGGCCCCTTTTCCATCTGTTGAGCATCAGCTTAGTCCTTGATGAAGGCCAGCTCCTTTTGGCTGAATTTAGTCTCCTGAAAGGATTGGCTTCTGAGGGCTCCTTCTGCAACCCAATATGTAACATGGACTGCTGATTAAACGCTTGGAATGGCTTCAGGTTGAGCCAGGCCTGTCCATAAAATGGGAGGCATTTTGGCAGTTCCGAGGCCCCTGGCACCCAGTCTTGGCAGTGGTCTGGCTGTCTTCTTCAAGGAGCTGGGGTGGGCCTCCCGCCAGGATGCTTCCCTGGGAAACATCGAAGTGAGTTAAAGTCAACAATGAGTTCATCTCCAAGAGGAATAAACCGGCAGCCTTCAGGGCAGAGGAACAGAAGGGGGAACGGGGATTTCGGGACAGTGGAGGGAGATAAATAATGCTGGAACAGGCGGACCAAACCCAAGCCTGTCAAACGAGCTGGCAACTCAAAGACAAAAGGAAAGCACTTTCCCAGGCCAGCCCTGGAGAGGTCACGTGGGAATGGTGGTGACAGGGAGGTGTCACCATCCCAGGGACTTTGACAAGTGTCCTCTCAAGGGTTGGGAGCTGGAACAAGACACTGACAGGGTGAGAGACTGGGGCAGGCGGGATGGCAAATCTGTGAACACTGGCTCCGCTGGCCCCAGGGCTGCCTGGTAGGCACGTGAGATTGGATAAGGGGCATTCGAAACCCCCCAAGTCTCATCTTGAAAAAGTCAGAGAGGAAGGGCTCAGAGGCAGGGCCCAGTGAAGAGCAGCTCAGGGTGACAGAACCCGGCATTTTGATGTGACCATCTTTGTCATTAGAGTTATCTCTGAGGATGCTGCATTTGGATAATAGATCCCAATGAGTTAGGGTCTCACCACCTGGAGTGTGAGGAAACCCATCCTTAGGGACACTGGACTGTTCTCCACTCATGACCGGGTATCCTGGGGACAGCCAGCCAGGCAACGTGAGCCACAATCTGGGGTCAGTCTACAGCTAGAGTCACCTCTCTTGGGACATTATGTGGCATCCTGGCCTACCTGGTCACCTCGAGGGTGGAGGGAGAGGCAGCTCCTTCCACTGTGGACAGAAAAGCCTGATGATGACCCAGCAACCGCCTGTGCCAGTTGGGATGCATCTACCCATCTGGTTGAAACCTTGGATGTGCCCCAGGGGCTGGGAGACTGGCAGCAACTGTCTTGAATATATCCTTGGCCTTTCTCCCAAGGGCAGGGCCATTGCCCAGAGACTGTGCTTAATTTCTCCCAGGCCCTCACATTCATTCTCACGAGGTATTTTATTGTACAAGGTATTTGCCTAACATACATATTTATCATTCTTTTCTTCCCAACAAACCAACAAAATGTCCACCAACGTCACAGCGCAGTTCTCACCAACACTTCCTCATGGCATTCCCATGGTCTACCCTTCTCCAATTTCCCTCCTTTTTTTAAAGCCTGTTTCACCCTCTGGTCCTTCTGATTCTTCTCCATGTGGGTTGACTTTGGCATTTCTGCCCTCCCCAGAGTTGTGATGCCCCATCACACTTGTGCTTTGTCTTGTCTGCCTTTCCTGCGGATGTGCAGCCACAGGTTCCTCACAGCCGGCTAGCCCAGTCCCTGCTTCCCTCGTGTATATGACCAGTTCCATTTGTCTCTTGTTATCACTCACCAGATGTGTGTTGAAGGAATGAAAGAAGTGAATGAATGGATGCATCCTCCTATTATTCATGGGCTTCATAGTAAGGATCGCATCTACTCTTTGCCAGCCTTGAATTTCATAGGGGCACTGAACCCAAAGTAGCCTGGCCTTCATCTTTTTGTCATTTGGCCACAATTGGTTGTGAAAACCCAGCTTTCTAGAGTCATGTCTTACCACTCCCACCCCCCATCCCATCTCCTCTTCTACTCAGAACTGCCTCATACAATAAACTCACGTTTCCCTGTCCCCGTCCATCCTGTCCCTCCTCCTAAAATGTGCCTCCCTGGCTCTCCTCTGGTCTGCCCGTGTTTCCCACCCAGGTCAGAGCAGTACGAAGGCGCCCTGCTCTGAGTTTCTGCGGACTCTCTAGTCACCTTTCTCACACCTATTTTTGTCCTCCCGCCAAATGTCAGCTCCTGAGAGTAGGGATTGTTCATTATTGCACTCCTGTCCCTGCCCAAGGCCTGTGGAACTCTGGGTGCAGTCGGAGACATGCTTACAACAGCGGTTATGCAGCTCTTTCACTGTTCTAAAGCCTTTTTTTTTTTTTTTTGAAGGAAAGGTACAGGCAGAAATGAAGGCGCGTAGGCAGGCAGGCAGGCAGGAAGAGGACGAGGAAGTATCTTTTATTTTTATTTAGTTGTTCACACTGGTTGTTCCCTCCCGTACCCCATCTGGACTTGGGACTTGAACCCAGGGGTATGTGACCTGTGCTCCCTCAGGGGCGATTGACCTAACCGCTGCTCCACCAGGGCACATCTACTAAGTCTATTCTAAGTTGCATTGTCTCGATTCTCAACACAACTCTCTGAGATGAATATCATCATTATGCCCAATTTACAGATAAGGAAACTGAGGCAAAGATGTGAAGGGATGTGACCCAGGGGACACAGTATTTAAATGGTAGAGCCAGGATTTGAATGTAGGTAGTTGAGCTGTGTGAAAACTCACATTTTTTACATCCTTTTCCACCCAGTCTGTGCAGGTCTCACTGGTTTATTGGGACGAGGAGAGAAAAGCAGGGGCTGGATTACTTGTATCACAAATAATGCCATAAGATCCTCAGGTGCATCTACCAGGCCCTGCGTCTCTACTCCAGGCTCTCATCTGTGTCCCCTGCTCAAAACCGCCTGACCACAGCCTGGCTGCCCTGTGTCTGTGCTGCTGCTGAGTCACTGGGCCTCCTCTGGTTGCATCTGAATCCACCCACCCCAGGAGCAACCCCTGAGACCTGAGTACACCAGAACACGCTAGGAAAAGGGGAGCATCCTCTCTACTTGTGTGGAGCTTTGCCTCTAGGTCACCAAAGCCAGCCTCACAAAGTTTATGGAAAAAAGGGACTCTGGATTTCTGCCTGAAGCCTCCTTCTCTTTGGGGCTCAGAAAAATACTAGAGGCTGGCCAGCACTGCTCCTCCTAGACCTTTTTCTCCTCTGTGGAAGCTCCTTCTGCCCACTCCTCAGAAAATCTAAACCTCTGTGCAGAGCCCCCTGCTGGTTCACTAAAGTATCAGCTACACTCCCACATGCAGGGGACCCTCATTTGAATCCCCAGGATAGAAGAATCTAAATGGACCTCCATTTTGGGACAAGCAGTGGTCATACTCAGAAGACAATGGCAAAAAGACCATCAGCTAATATCAATTACATGACTAGTCTATGCTCAGACACACACCAGTCCTTCACCAGTCAGAGCTGCTCACTTCTGGCATGGTAGTGAAAAGCAGTCGCAGGATGTAAGCAAGCCAATGGTGTGGCTGTGTTCCAATAAAAGTTGATTTGTGAACCCTGAAACTTGCCTTTCCTCTAATCTTTATACGTTCCCAGATACTATTATTATTTTGATTTTTTCAATCATGTAAAAGCGTAAAGCCCATTCTTAGCTCATGGACTGTATAAAAACAGGCAGCTCGTAGGCTTTGCAGGCAGGTTAGAGTTTGCCTAACCCTGTCCTGGGCAATGAGCTGCTTGGTTCATGCCTGGTGCACCAGTGAGATGAGGGACAGGGGACACAGCAGGAACCTGGGGCCCCTCACCAGCCAGGCATTCTGGAAATCTGCCCAACTCTGACAGGCAGCAAAACTCTTAGCTCTAAACTCTCTCCAACATATGCCTAAAGCAGCCGGACGAGTCCTCCAACCTGGTTACACTGTGAATCAAAAGGGTTGCTTTTTCCTGAGAAGAGAGAGCAAGTGGGAAACTTGTCTTTTTCCGATCAGGGCTCTAAAAAGTTAGATTCCACAAGGTTTTGGTCACTTCTTCCTCTGCTGCTTGAGAAGGTATTTATTCGTCCTAGCTTTCTTCCATACCTCAACCTGAGTCTCTATTTCAGAAGTAAAATTTTGTTCCCAGTCTACATGAGACCACCCAAGGGAGCAGAAAGGATGCAGGAGGCCAAGGAAAACCTCAGGGTCTTGCTGGGCAGAAGCTGCTCCAGGAACAGGACTGACCTCTAATCAGCCAGGGCTCCTTGGACACATTGGTTTCAGGGTTTGATTTTTCAGAGTCTTTAATGGGACATTATTTTTTGAAAACAATCCAAGACCTGGTTAACCTTTTTTTTTTTTTTTTAGTGTTTTCCTAAGAAAAACAGGGGATGAGGGGGAGGAAATTACACAAAGATTTAGTCTAACGGCTTAAAAATCAAAAGGATCATTGGTCAGATAGCTATCAAGTGTAATAGGAAACACACTGATCATGGGGAGATGACTTAATATGGGCCCTCCAGCCTCCTTGGAGCTTAAACAATTATCTACGATTTGGAATTATACTTTAAATTCCCACATCAGTGTGATCTGGATCCATTTCTCAGGACTCAGCCAGCAATCTTGAGTTATCTAAACGAGGCTGAAAATTAGAGGCCATTAATAGCATCTCATACAACTGCTTCTCAGGTTTTTTTTAAGCAGACTGCGAGCACCACAGGGGTTCAGTAATAGGAAGGAGCAAACTGCTGCTAGTTCTTTTTCCAAAGCATAATCTAGGGATCTTTTGAAGAGCTCCTTACCCTGCAATACGAAGGCCAAGACCAATACAGACTATGTTTTTCCCACTTAGAAGTGGTGACCAGATACCTCATCCATGAAGAGAAATTTCTTGGGGCTCCCAAAGGTGAATCTCTCAGCCACTCTTTAGAGCCGCCCAGCCCGCCAGCTTGCTCCACTCTTGTCCAAAAAATTCCCAGGCACCCTAGATTGAAAACGGAGGGCAATTTGGCCCAGTGAGCTCCAATTTAATATATTCTGTTTTTCTTCTATTCTCTTGTCAATGGGTGAGGTTGTTTGATCATGGACTCTCTCTTTTTTGTTTACTACATGTGAAACAAAGCAACGAGCACCAAAATCCTGAAAACATAGTCTGGGGCTTCTCTGTTCTTCCAAGGTCCCAGAGCCTCTGCTTGGGGGCTAGTAATTGTTTCATAGTGCGCCCAACTCTTGGCCCCAGCAGACAGGGGTCAATTCATCATGGACTTGCCAGGGGAGAGACGTAGGAGACTGAATAGAATAGAGGAGCGTCTGCTCTCTGTTCGACTGGGAAGGATAAAGTCACAAGCTGGCACTAATTAAGACCTAATGGCTCTTACAAGGGAGCATTGCCAAAGGGTAACAACCCTCAGGCTGCAGCATAAATATCAAGGAATCTGGGGCAGAGCCAAGACATATATTTTCAGAGCGCATTAGACAGCTACAGCCTTCTTTACCCTGATTCTGCTGAGAAAAGAGAAAGGAGTTCAGATAGGTAGGAAAGGAGCTGGGTTTCACTAGGGCTGCCTTCTGCTCAGCTGGTCAGAGAGGCTGGGGGTCACTTTGGAGCAAAGCCTTGTTTTCAGAGCTCAAACTTTTTGTAGATAGAAGAATCCCCCCAGGAGCTTGTCATCATGCAGATTCTCTGGCCACACCTGCAGAGGGTCTGATTTCAGCAGCTCTGAGGTGAAACCCAGGAATCTGCATTTTTTTACTAGTTCCCCCCCCACCAGGGAATTTTGATGCTGGGGGTCCTCAGACCACACTTTGAAAAATGCTACTGATGCCGATGAACACATTTCTACAGACAGAAGGCAGGTCAAGATTCTTTGCTGCTTTTGAAAACACCAGCCCATTCTTTCCTAACAGAACTTGACACAAGTCTGTATCAGAAAGGCCACATTTGCAGTCTTTTCCTGTTGGGGTCTTCTCATTCACCTAAGACTGTAGTTGCTAGGAGTCAAGTTACTGGGAGGAAAGGAGGTGGTAACCATGTGTTTGGGGAAGGAGAAAGCATCCTCTCTGAAGGATGTGTCATTTCAGCAGTGTTTTCCTCTCCAGTAATTCATACACTCCCATGACAGTCTTTCAGGGTACTTAGACTAATGCACCTGTTTTAAAGCTGAGGAGCTGCAGACTTGAAGGGGTGACTTGTCACCTCTGCTCACTATGATACCACGAAGGAGCACACAAGAACACTCTGGTACAACGACAGTAAGCAGGACAGGCAAACCAAACCAGTCACTTTAGTTTTTCCTTGCTGGATCAGGCTGGAAGAACTGAGCTGGGTTGTCAGATCTGTAAATGCCGTTGTAAAAAGATTGATGGATCAGATTATAAAAATAGATGGAAAGTTCACATGATAAATGCAAGCTGAGTATGAGAACAGGAGAGAAACAACCCACCATATCATCTGGGAAAATGAAACTCCTTGGCAAGACTTCACAACAGCCTGATTCAAAATTTCATAATGAAATTATGTCTCTGATCAAAGCCTGAATGAGCTCATGGGCTGATTTTTGCCATTTGTGTTTATTCTGGTTTGAAACAAACTGAGGCATCAGAAACACATTATCTTAGTCTTCCTGGGAGTGGGCTGTCGCATCCTCATTTGGGGGACCAAGGGGACAGGGTGAGCAGAAGGAGACACTACTGGATCTTACCTTGATGAGAAGGTGTTTCCAAGCAGCTCTCTGAGACTACCTCTGACACCATGTGAGGGGTAGGGCCTTTCTAGCGGAATTGTGTTTAATTGTGTTTAACTATACTTACCCTTGGGCAGTAAAAATGCACCTCAAGGAAGAGAAGGTATTTTCTGCTCTTGTCTAGGACATGGCCTGCTTTGGTGCTAGAATGATTTGGGGTTTGTTTGTTTCGGCCTCAGAGAAATAAGGACTCAATCATGCTTCCCACAACTGGAGTACCTTACTTTATACCAAGTTGTTTATTTTTACAGAATGAACTATGCCGCAAGCTGGAATCCATCTCCCTCCTGTCCAAACACCTTTTCTCTGGCCTATCCTTAACGCACAGTGAAGGACACTTCCGATAACCTGAGAGGCAGGAAGACAGCTTGTTGGTGGAAACAAGGGCCTCTGGAGACGATTCTGCTGGGTCTAACTACCCTCCTGGCCCCACAGGGCAGGAGGCATTCCTGTCTGCTGTTGACTAAATGTTTGTATTCCACTAAAATTTTGTTGAGGCGCTTATTTACAATGTGATTTTATATTTGGAGGACTTTGGGGGGTAATCAGGTTTAGATGAAGTTATGAGGGTAGACTCCCTATGATGCGATTAGTACCTGTAAGAAGAGATCAGAGGCCCCCTTGTCTCTCCAACACATGAAGACATATTGAGAAGATAAGAAGAGAGTTCTTACCAGGAACCCAACCATGTGGACATCGTGACCTTGAAATTCTCAGCCCTCAGAATTGTGAGAAATAAAAATATGTACTTATTTACTTTTTAGAGGAAAGGTACAGGCAGGAATAAAGGTTGCCAGGCAGGCAGGCAGGATGAGAAAAGAAGAAGAAGCATCCATCTATTTTATTTAGCTGTTCTACTTGGTTGCGCCGCCACCCCCCAACCCCTTGGCCTCGTGTCTCCATCCTGGGTCCTTGGAATGTATGTGTACTATGTCTGGTTGCCTAATCTGTTAGGCTACCAGGGCATGCCTAACATATTTTTTGTTTAAACCACCCGGTGTGACTGAGCTAAAAAGCCAACATGCCTTCCTTCAATGAATATTAAGTTTTTACTATGTTTCAGTAAACTCTAAGTCTTGGAGACAGAAAAGAGAACAAATTTACAAAGTCCCTGCTCTCAAGAAGCTTATGTTCTAGTTTTGGGGAAGTAGTTGATCAATGTGTTAATTAGACTATTTCAGCTAGTTATAAATACCAGGAAGCAAATAAAACAGTAAAATGTAACGACTGTAGGTGGGTGGTAGATGACTGATTTGACAGATTAGACAAAAAGACTCCTCCCAATAGGAAGGGTTGCTGGATAAAATACAGGATGTCCAGTTAAACTTGCATTTTAGATGAAAAAAATTAGTATAAACATATGTCAGATTTTGCCTGGCATATTCTTATACTAAAAATTATTATCTAAAATTCAACTTTAATTGGACTGTATTTTTGTTTGCTAAATCTTACAACCCTACCAATAGGTGATATTTGAGTTGAGGACTGAATGACCAGAAGGAAGTAGCTATGCGAAGATTTAGGGAAGTGATTCAGGCAAAGGCATGGACCACCAGATTAAATCTCAGAGTAACTACAGGGAGGTACAAATAAGGTCAGATAATTAAGCAAGATCACTCAGAATTCTGTAGAGATAACAAGGAGTTTGAGTCTCTCTCTCTCTCTCTCTCTCTCTCTCTCTCTCTCTCTCTCTCTCTCTCTCTCGTTTCCATGTATAATAAGCCATTGGAGTTTTAAGAAAAAATGTGACAAGAACTTATATTGACATATGTGGTCAGTCACTTTTGGAAGCGCTTAGAGGACAAATCCAGAAGTTGATTAAATTTAAGCTTGCGCTATTGATATGGGAAGAGGCTTCAAGGTTTGGCAGTGGACCCAGGCAGGAGCGCCAGTCGGTGCGTCCCGGTAACTAGGTGGTTGCTAGGGAGCGGGCGGGGCGAGGGAGGAGCTGAGCTGGCGGAGCGGGGCGGAGCTAGGAGTGCGGCGGCCCCGGCCGAGCGCTCGCAGGAAGTCGCCTGAGAGGCCGGGGCGCGAGCGGAAGTGACGCAACCCTTGCACACGTGGTCCAGCGCGGTTCACGCTGGTCTCTTCCGCGGGGCGTGAGAAGTTACGCGCGGGTGTACTCAACTTAGGCCGGACCTGAAGCACCGGTGCCCGATCGGTCGGCAAGATGGTGAAGCCCAAGTTTAAAGGACGGAGCACCATCAACCCCTCCAGGGCCAGCACAAACCCCGGTACCAGCGGCCGGCTCGCGAAGCGGGGAGCTTGCCCCAGCTGGGCAGCGGGGTTCTGGGGAGAGCGAGGCGGGGGAGGGCACCCGAGTGGCTGTGCTTGGTGGCAGCTCGGGCTGAGTGACTTGCGGATGGACGGGAAAAGGGGGTTTGTTCCTTCGGGACTCGGGAGGGCTGCCTTCTTGCTTTGGTGGGAGGGCGGGGCGCCGGGCGCCGGGCGCGCACCGGGTCTGAAGTCGGGGAGAGCGACCCCTCGGGCCTGGCAGCCCTGGAGCGTCGGAAGCTCGGAGATGGAAGGGGCTGGTGAACTGGGCCGCTTCAGGTGCGCCTGCGTCGCCCGGTTTGCACTCCCTTCCGCAACGTTCTCCAGACTTGTCTGGTTCTAGCTTCCCAGCTCAGAGAAACGTCAGAAGTAAATTAAAGACATTAAAGCTCGTGTAGGCCGACCCAGCTGGCCTTTTCATACTTGACCCGGATTCCTACCGCCTTAGCCTTTGACCGTTTCACTGAGAAACGGACTGCAGATGTGGCTCTTGGAGTCATCCGTCTGGTAGAGCTCATGTTAACCCTGCAGACACATTAACTCGATCATTTCAGTGAAGACGTTTTCAGATAGATGTGTGACTTTCGTTGTTGTTCCTTCTGCAGGATGAACAAGCGAGCCTTTGGGGGCGTCTCTTGCATTTGGGTGTAGTTAATAAAACCTTGTTTTTAAATATGCTGTCAAGCTCTCGACCACTTTAATTCATGTGGAATGTTTTTACTGGATTGCTGATAAATTATTCAATTTGTGTAGATAGCCAGTCTTAGAATGTTAGACCCCACAAGGCCCTTAGAGATCCTGATGTTGTAAGTAAGGAGATGGAGCCCAAATCAGAGAAGCGACTTGTCACAGTTGGTATAGTTAGTGATTGACAGAGCTGTCAGTCCTCCGATTTCAGCCTGCTCTCTGTTTTCTCCCACATCGCTTCAAGAAGTAGTCAGGTGATGTGAAGGGATCTCAAAATGAGAAGTAGACTAATATTACCATGCTTATTTGTCCCTTGTGTCCCTTGCTTTCTTTCTTAGATATAAAGCAAGAATTACTACCTACTTTGATGTTGATTGATTTACTATCAAACATTTGCGAATTACACTTGTATATTAGGAGCACATATATCAAATTATAACCTCTATGGGGCCTTGCCTGTAGCAGGCACTCAGTGTTTGTTAAACTGACGCCCAGAGGTAGGTTCTTAGTGAAGCCTACAGATGGTGTTCACATGCTTTGGTTCAGTTCCGGCACTGCCACTTAGTAGCTGCGTGACCCTGAGCTGTAGCTGTCTGACCACTGCGTCTCTATTTCTTAGCTTGCAGAATGGGAATGTCTCGCTCTTTATAGGGTTATTGTCTGGATTGCTGATAATGTGAATAATACAGTGCCATCATTACTACTCAAAAATACTAGCTATCGTTATTGAAAACAGTCCCATTAAGGATCAAAGATTAGGTCAGCTTTGTCGTGGCTTCCAGTAATAATTTTGTTGGAGCAACAGATGGAGAAAGAGATTTTGCGGTGAGGTGGCAGCTTGCCCATTTTGAATGAATTGGTTGGTACGTTTAAAGCACTGACTGCTTAGAATCATTGGTTAGCAAGTAGTATGCTGTCTTCTGTTTTTCCTAGATCGAGTACAGGGTGCTGGAGGCCAAAATATGAGGGACCGAGCCACAATCCGACGCCTGAATATGTACAGGCAGAAGGAGCGCAGGTGAGCACTGGGTGCTGTCCTCTCCCCTTTCCTTCGCAGCCTGACTTCCAGCAAGACCATGCCTGTTTTCCTCAACTGGGAGTAGTGTCTTTTCAAATACTCTTTGATATGATAAAGTGTGAATTCTTAGTTAAAACCAAGAGTGGGTGGTGAAATGGTGATTGTGGTTTTACTTCTCAGTCTCAGCCTTACTACAGGACGTTCAGTCCCAAGTTAAATAGCCCACAGATGGAAATCCGATTTTGGTTAACAAAGCGTATAGAACTGTAAGTCATGAAAGCAGCCAGAAAACTTGGTTTTTCTTTTTTGGCCAAACTTTAGATCACAGCTCTGTGGCACTTGGAACTCATCACAACTCAGTTCTGCTGAGACAGCCTCTGCCGCAGGGACTTGCTGAGTGTGGCGTTTTCCTGGCTGGTCTTAATTTGTTTGGTATTGAGGTTCTTCGTCCCGTCTAAAAGATGTGTCTAGCACACCAACATCAATGAACTTAATCTGCCTTAGTCACCTACTTTGCAGTTTGTTTCAGAATTTTGAGTGCCAGCACAAATCATCCTCTGCTTAAAATTCATTTAAACCAGCCTTCAAATAATTACCCACAAACTCAAGTATGTGATTTTTTTTTTTTTAAGCAAACAAACAGTAAACAGATTTTTAAACATTAGCATTATTTGTTATTCATCTCGCAGAAATCATTACGTGCTCTGTGGCAAGAGGTTAAATAGCTTTTGGGCAATCTGTTTCGAATGTAGAAGTACTTTTTTGTTTACTGAAATCTGTATTTCATGATCACTTAAAACCAAGAAAAGGGTCCTTTTGACGGAGAGGATATTCTGTAAAACCAACTTTGCTGTGCTTTTGTCATTTCCTCACTTTAGAAACACTCGTGGTAAAGTGATTAAGCCTCTGCAGTATCAGTCCACGGTGGCTTCTGGCACAGTGGCGAGAGTGGAGCCAAATATTAAATGGTTTGGTGAGTATTGGCTTTTGTTACTCTTGCGCGGCAGAGCATGCACTGATTGGGAAGGAGGTGAATGTTCAGGTGTCTAAAAGTCAGATGTTTGGGTGAGTCCAGCTCTCCAGGATTGTGTGAGAAAGGAGTGAGATCAGAAGTAGCCGCTGCGAGAACAGTGCTGAGAAAAGTTGTGGGAGTGCAGTTCTTTTTATCTATTTTCTGAGGAAAGGTGCAGGCAGGAGTGAAGGCAAGTAGGCCGACAGGCAAGGAGAGGAGGAAAAAGCATTTATTATTTTATTTAGTTGTTCACACTGGTTGTCCCCTCCCGCCCCCCCTGCCCTAAGGTGGGACTCGAACCCAGGGGTATCTGGCCTGCACTCCTTCGGAGGCCTTGGGCCTAACTGCTGCTCCAATAGGGCACTCTCGTAGTGGATTTCATAAATAACTACTTTTTGAAGAAAGCTGGTCGTTGTTAGTTGTCCGTGAATGCTCTTAAACAGTTAGGACCTTTCTTAAGGACCTGCCTTCAGACCTTTGAACGCTCTTCATTTCCGTGCTGGAGAGATTGTATGGTTTGAGAGGTGCCTGGTTGGTGGGTTTGAGCCTCCAGTTTGAAAAGTGAGTGTAGTAGCTTGAGGTCCCTCTGAAAGACTTTTTCTTGGTGGGATTGTATTTGAACTGAGGGTCAGTGAAAGGATCTCCTTGTTGGTCTTAACCACGAGTGAACAGGGTATCTCCGGCGTCCTGGGGGAGAGCAGGTCTCCTTCTTTTGGAAACTCCGCCTTCATTTTTGGGGGTTTGGGACCCTCAGGTGGGCAAACCCCATTGTTTGCCCTGCTTTTAACTTCTGTACTTGCAGACAGATGGCAACTACCTTTGAATATCTTGCAGCTTTTGACAGAATACCCATAGAAAACCGGGACACAGAAAAGGGTCAAAGAAACTCATTTGAGAGTTGGTCTGCATGGTGGCTGGTAGGGTGACACGAGCTCCAGATTGCCTGGGTTTGAATCCTGGCTCTGCCACTTCTTTGAGTACGGCAGGTTATTCAGTCTGCCTGCGCGTCGATTTCCACACTCTAAAATGAGTGTAAAAACTACCTATCTCAGCACTGAGGTGGTAATCAGTGAGCAGATGCACGGAAAGTGCTGAGAATGGTCCCTAAAACAGTGAGTACAGTGCAAGTATTGGCACCGACATCTCTGTCACCACTGCCCTCATCAGCCATCATCTGGAGCTTTGCGTTTGTGCTGCGACATGCTCCTTGGCTGCGTGTGTTCTGCAGGATTGCTCCCTGACAGGTCCTCTCCAGGTGGTGGTAGAGTGCTTTATTTTGGTTCCTCTCTGTGCCTTTATTGGTTTATTTAATAGTTCTTTCAAACCCACATAACGCTAAAAGCAGTAGCTCAGACTCTTAGGTTCCGTGCTTTGAGATTCTCCTTATAGGAGCTGATAAGCTGTTAAGAAGTCTCCAAATGTGTTTTCTAAGTCTAGCAAGTAGTAGGACATTTGTCAAATCTCAGTTCCATTCAGTGGTGTTTCTTTTTCCGTTTCATCCCACCAAGAAATTGGACTTGGAAAACTATTGAAACACTTTGTGCCTGGCATGGCGGAATAGTTCATAGCATATGAGTGTAGGAGTGGAAGGTTTTTTTGCTTTTGTTGTTGTTTCTTCCAGTTTGAAAATGGCTACATGGAAGGACTGTATCAGGTGTCTGGGTGAGTGAGGGTAATTAAAACCTTGCCTTTCATTGTGGCCTTGAGAAGATGGGATGCAGGAGCAAAAGCGGGGGGGTTATCTATTAAATAGCACCCTTCTTCTGTAAAACAGGAAACACACGTGTGATTAAGCAGTCATCGTTACAGAAATTTCAAGAGGAAATGGATACAGTCATGAAGGACCCATACAGAGTTGTCATGAAGCAAAGCAAGTTACCCATGTCTCTTCTCCATGATCGAATTCGGCCTCATGTAAGATGCGGGGTATCCCTGGCGATAGAATTTCTTTGACAAATTTCACACAGATCCCTCGCTAACCAATTTGTCTTTTGCTTAACCGTAGAGGGTATTGCCTGTAATGCTTTCCAAGACCTTTCACTTTATAGGGGTCCCACCTTTAGAATGAATTGAATTCTGTCAGGGAGGTGCAATAGCACCTTGGGTCAAAGCACAGGCTTTGGAGTAAGACATGGGTTTTAAACTTTTTCTCCCCTTTCCTGTGGCCTTAGTCGGGTTTGTCCTTGAGCCCGACTGTAACCCACCTTCTCAGGTGATTGCAGGTGCACGGGACACAGCGCGCCCTCAGCACTCTGCCTGATTGGAGATAGATCATAGCTCTGACAGATAGGAAACTTCTTTCTTTGTGGTTGGCAGACTTGCATAAGTGGGAGAAATGTCGCGTTAAGATTAGGTTGGTAGGAGGGGAGACCTTTGATGCTGTGTGCTTCCAGCTTCTGTGAGCTCCTTGGAGAGTCTTTCCCGGGGAAGGAAAGGATGCTGATCAGATTGGCTGTTCATCCAGTTTGAAGTTTGAAGTCTGCTAGGAACTTGAGTGGAATGCGAGTAGAACAAGTTTCACAGGGCACTGAAGCAATGGCCTCATGTTTGCCTGTGCATTTTTGCTTGCATTGAATAATAATTCCCAGAAGTGGAGTCATCACGGAGTTTCAGTGCCAGTATAAGGAGGGGAAGAAAACATTGCCGTGCATACATGGATTAAACAGTTCAAAGAAAAGTGTTTACTTCCAGAAGAAAATAAAAACCCAGGCCTGGTTATTGCCTCAGGTTTTGTCAATTATGCTTTGTTTGGTGATGGACTAGAAGAATGGCACCTATTAGTGGAGTGACTGTTTTCTTTCAGGGAAGCACATGAGTATAATTCAGGAACCACAGACAAGTTGCTCATTTCCCTTCTTCTCTTTGTCTGTTCTCCCTAAAGCCATCTTTTAACCAACTATTGAATCCTGTTTATGAGACGAACACAGAGGTTCTAGTATGGATTTATTGCTTTGTTACCCGTCCAGTTCGGGGTCTGAAAGTCAGTTCTTACATTGATCTGAGGTGGAGTGCAGCTGTGCAGAGAGTGCTCAGAGTAATCGATGAGCTTTCTGCTTTGGCTGTGACAGCTTTACCTACTTTTGTAATGTGATGCTGCTACTTGCTAGAAAATTATTTCTCTGATTGAGGCACAGCAGAGTCGAATGGGGTGTGCTTGTCACTTCTGCACATTCAGCTTTATGTGCGTGATAATGAACATAGTTTGGTAGCAAGAGAGTAAAAATACACTAACTTATTTCATACCTGTGCTTTATTATATATTGCATATTACCGTATTGTACTTATTAATGTTTGAGTTTATATATGCAATACCATGTATACTGCCCTTTAAGGGTCAGTCACAAGATTTTTCAAGAATAGCTCTGATCGTGTTTTTCCCAGTGACGTTAGAACCTAGTGGTCATGTCAGAGCCATGCTTCTCATGAGAGATGTTCCCTTGTTGGAGGGTGGCAATGCAATTCAACTGAAAAAGAGGTGGGTTAGAGAATCTGAGAAAATGCTAATAGCTTAGGAATCTTAGGAGTTGGAGGGGGAATCTGGTAAAGTTCAGAAGCCACAAGGTTGTTCTGTCTTGTGTTTTAGAGCTGGTGCTTTCAGGGGAGCCCGTACTGAGGGGCAGAGGGTGATTTTCTTTTTCTTTTCTTTTTTTTTTTGAGGATATTCTGTCGGCTGTTAACATTCTGTTACGTGATAGATTCTAACTCCAACTTTGACTTTCATCCTGCTTCAAAAATTCCTATGCCCGTAACTCCTTTACAAGCACATCAAGTTCTAGTTAGGATCAGGTTCCTTTTATCACATCTAAACTATTATTTTGGACTTTGGCTAGATGTTTTTCATCTGAAGACTCTCCATGTGCATTTAATAAAAACTTTACCTAAATTAGGGAAAATGTTATCTGAAACTAAAATGCATCTTACAAAACAAGCAATTCCTTTTAGCCATGAAAGAAATTAACTTCCAAGAAAAAGTTGGCATTTACAGTTGGTTTAAAAAAAAACACAAATTTGAGTATGATTGTCCTTGACAAAATCTGTGAATTTGGTGAATTTTATACACTTGTTTGAAAGCTCAACAACAAAAAAATGGTCTGAAAAGATAAGTTAATTTTCATCATTGTAGCCTTAATTACATTTGACTAAAGTTTATGATAAATGAAATAAAGCAGAGTTTTTGGCAAGTCTTACACAAGTATTCTTATTTGCTTTGACTATTTGTATTACTTTCATATTTCTCCAAGGAAGCTTACAGAGCTTCAGAATAGGGGAACAAGTGCTTTTGCTATTTATTTAAATCAGTATTTCTGATTTGAAACCAGGCTACATCCTGGGTGTAGATTTTGGTCATGGGTTGAATTTGGGGGAAATAGAAATAACAAGCTTTTCCTGGGTAGGTCTTGAGCTTTTTACTTTTTCTTAGTGCTTTCCTTACTGTTGCTTGTAATTCTCCTTTCTCTTTAGAACTCAAAGGTACACATTCTTGATACTGAGAGCTTTGGAACCACATTCGGCCCGAAGTCACAGAGGAAGCGTCCAAATCTGTTTGCGAGTGACATGCAGTCTCTCGTGGAAAACGCAGAAATGTCCACTGAGAGCTATGACCGGGGCAAGGATCGTGACTTGGTGACTGAGGACACTGGTGTGAGGTACAGTATGCAGCTGAGGGCTGGCTCCTCGTTTGCTCTTCGGCCACAGCACTCTTCTGCACCTGTAACTTCGCCTCCATGCAGCTCGGTGCTTTAGAAGTGAGGCGGTCCCGCTCCTTCAGATGGGAAAAATGAGTGAGATTGGGCCACACAGAAAATAACTACAGTGCCTTGTCCCCCGAGTAGAAATATATAACATTTCTTTTTTAATTGTAATAGCATTATAGTCTGTCGTGGGCAACTTAGAAAATATAGTTAAACTAGAAATGCAACGAGAGTCAGTAATAATTCAGAATCCCAATACCTACGTTAAGCATTATTAACAACTAGCAGAATATTAGGGCTCCCTTAACTAGGAGTCTACTGGGAGGTTCTTGAATGGGCTTTGAAGATAATATGGAAAATGGATGTGCATGCATAAAGGTGACAGGGTTTTGTAATTTTTTTTTTTTTGTCTCATTTTGGGTAGTGGAGGAGCAGAAGAAGAATCTATAATTGTCCTAGTCTCATAAGGTTTATATATTCAAAAGAAGGTTAAGACTTAGTCACTGATAGTTTTCAACACTCGTACACTTACGTATACATATATACACACACATACTTTTTAAAAAATCTTTTAAAACAATTCTTATTCACAAATATGTCTTAAAACTGTATTTTATATATAACTTCATATATGAGACTATAAGTTCATATATAACTTGCCTTTTATTTCAATTTTCTGAATTATTAAGAATCAACTTCCATGTCAGTATTTTAACAACAGTGTAATATTTAATGTAACAGTAATGTTTTGTTGTGGTCATTTTCATTGCTGGGTATTTATCCTCTTTATAATTTTCCCACCTGGTAAACAGTGCTGGGGTGAAATGTCAATGTGACTAAATCTTTCTCATCCTTAATTATTCCCCAGAGATAAATTCTCCTGGGGAAAGTTAGGTTATCAAGGGTGTGTTTGCTTTCTGATAAGCAGAAAGGATTTGCCAGGTTAGTTTCCATGGCAATGCCAAGAGCCCCTGTTACGGGAAGGAGAAGCAGTTTCATCTTATTGTCCTTTAGTTGTTTACACTGGTTGTCTTCTTCCCCTGCCCAGGACTCAACCCAGGGATCTGTGTGATTGACTTAACCACTGCTTTACCAGGGTGTGCCTCGAGTGTCCTTTTAAATATCTTAGCAAAGCAGTGTTGTTTGTTGACCTCAGTGATGCCCGCTCCTGTTGTCCTGTCTCAAGCACTGGTCCTCTTAGGACTAGTGTCAAACCGTTTGAGGCAAGCGGAAAAAAGATGGCGCGTTCGTTCGTTCTTGGAACTGGTTGGACGTTTTAGTTGACTTTTTAGTTTTCTACTGATTCTAATATTTTCCTCCTCCATAAGGTGCGGTAGATAATGGGAATTTCAAAGACGTTTTGTGTTTTGTTTTAAAGATATTGGCCAAATATCTTTGGGGCTGATAAATGGATTTTGAACTTTATCAGAAAAATTTCACTTATTTTATATGGGTGCTATGGAATGTAGATAATGTTGCAGGTCCTGTCAATTGTTTTTTGGCAAGGTGCAGGCAGGAGTGAAGGCGAGCAGGCAGTCGGGCAGGAAGAAGAGGGAGGAGGAAGAAACATTTATTTAATTTAGTTGTCCATCTTGGTTGTTCCCTGGGTCTCAAACCTGGGTCCTTGGGATATACGTGGACTCTGTATTCACTAGGCCTTCAGTGCACACTGATGTGTTTGTTTTTTTTTAAGGGCGGGAGGGAGAGGAGGAAGAAGCATTTGTGTATATGTATTTGGGTTTGCTTGTTTTGTTTTTGTTTTTCTCCCTGGCCCCTGTTCTTGAACCCAGACCCTCAGGCTTTGCGTGGTTTGCTCTCAGCCATCTTAGCCTCCTGAGCCACAAGGGGACACACCTTGCGTCACGTTGCTTAGCACATTCACTCCGGGACACGCGGGTGCAGTTGCTGGTTCCCACTAGCTCTGTTGCCCTTTTACGTGGTTGACTTCCCTGACGTCCTTTTCATATTCAGAGTGCTTCTGTTTCCTCATTTAGGAATGAAGCCCAAGAAGAGATATATAAAAAGGGACAGTCCAAAAGAATATGGGGTGAGCTTTACAAGGTAAGACTGAAGTCCTCTGTTGCTGTGCAGTGCCTTTGTTTTTCATGAGAAAACTCATTTTGATATGTTGAAGCTCTCACATAAAGTACAAAATCTGCTTCTCATTTCCTCCTCTTTCGAAATTCCACAAAGAACCCAAGACTGATGTGGTCACACACATTGCCATTGTTCTAGAAAACTCCACTCAGTTAATAGTCAAGCTACCATACATGCAGCCGTGCATTCTCTGGCACTGTTTCATTGCAGTGCTCGCAGATGCTCTTCCTATGCAGGTGTATCAGACATGGCGAGAGATGCATGGGAAGGCTTAAGTTAGTTAGTCCAGCGCTCTCATGTTACAGATGAGAGTGCACATCGGGGAGGTTAAGTACCTTAGCCGACTGTGCAGCTGGTTAGTGGGAGAGACTTTGCATACCCTGAGTCCTGGTCCTGTCCTCTTTAACTGGCTGTTTTATGTCCACACATGAATACTATTCTTGTAATGGTGATGGTCATGCATGGTCCTGTAATTAAGCAGTAATATAGGACGCTGGTACTATGAAATCAAACTAAGCTTTTAGGTTTTTGTAAAATACGCTGAAACTTTCAGAAGTCTAAGAAAGTAAAGAATTTCACTCAATAAGGCATGTCAGTCATGAAATCAAATGAGTTTGGGTGCACCCTGGTGGAGCAGCGGTTAGAGCAGCTGCCTCGAAAGGATGCGGGCTGTGTCCCCCTGGGTTCAAGGCCTGGGTCTGGGGGCAGAACAACCAGTGTGAACAACTAAGCGAAAGTAAAATAAAGTGCTACTTCCTCCTCTCTCCCCCTGCCTGCCTGACTGCTGGCTTCATTCCTGCCTCCACTTTCCTTTAAAGAAAAAAGTTTTTTCACCCTGTGGGTATATGAAACTTGTTGGACTTAAAATAGGAAATTAGCTTAGATGAAACTTTTTTTCTTTTTAAGGAAAGGCACAATCAGGAAGGCCAGTAGTCAGACAGGCAAGAAGAGAAAGGAAGAAGAAGCTCTTTATTTCCATTTAGTTGTTCAAACTGGTTGGTCCCGACCCCGGCCCTGTTCTATCCCAGGGGTATGTGGCTTGCGTTCCTTCAGAGGAAATTGACCCAGCCGCTGCTCTGCCTGAGCACACCAAAAAACCTTTTGAATGCTCATCACTATCATTGAGATTGGCTGTACTCCACTCTCTTAAGACTGTTGTCTGTATTAATTATTTTCTCTTCACTTGATTTTCACTTGTACTATAGCAGATCATGTTTCCCTCTTGCATTTGCAGGTGGTCGATTCATCAGATGTGGTCGTTCAAGTCCTTGATGCTAGAGATCCAATGGGTACCCGCTCCCCTCACATCGAGACTTACTTGAAAAAGGAAAAGCCCTGGAAGCACCTGATTTTTGTTCTTAACAAATGTGACCTTGTTCCATCCTGGGCAACTGTAAGTACAGCTGCTAACCCAAAACCGACTGCCGAGGCCTCTCCGCGCGTGTCCATTTTGCATTGGCCGTGAATAAAGCAGTGTCATGGTTTGGTGATTGTGGATAATCACTAAAATGTTGCGCTCGTGGGGTCGTAGTCATTGACGACTTCTCAGTGAAAACAGACCTGCAACATGCTTTGCTGGTGAGGGGCAGAAGTCACTTTTTATTCCCTGATGGCTGGGAAGGGACAGCTGCCGTGCCCACACAGCCTGCGTGACATGCTGCCCTGTTTTTCATTATGTCACATTAATTGCATTGAGTTACACAAAGGCATTTTTGGAATATTGTTTTGTATTTACATGACAAAGGCAAAGCATTAACTGTCATAACTGAAAAAAAAAACTTTTCAAAGAATTTTGCCTAACATCTTCCTTACACAGCTGTCTATTTGAAACATCGTCCTGTCAGTCAAACTCTGATTCTACCCGTCTGCCCAGTATTGTCAATGAACAAGTTATAAGTCAGCGGCATCTCATCTGTCTTCCCTGCAGAAACGATGGGTCGCTGTCCTCTCCCAGGATTATCCAACACTTGCTTTCCACGCAAGTCTCACGAACCCCTTTGGCAAAGGAGCCTTTATCCAGCTTCTCCGGCAGTTTGGAAAGGTATTAAGACCTGATCTGTTTCTTTCTCTTGGGCACATGAGGTTGTGGGTTTGCGTAAGGATTTCTGTTGCCTCTGTGTGTCAGAAAAGTTTCTAGCTTCATCTCCCAACTCTTCTTGGTAAGGAGAAATGTGTTCTAGGGGTGTAATTCCCCATTCCTCACCAGCTTGCTTCCTTTCCTGCCATATCCTGGCATCTCTCCTGGAGGAGGGACCCTCTTCCCACACACTCTGTGTTTCCCACTTGGGGCTTGACACCTGCCACCCATTCTCAGCCTGGAAGGCCGCCCCATACCAAACTTCAGATGCCTAGTCCAATGTCAGCCCCTCAGGGCAGCCCTAGAATCAGATCCACTGAGCACTTATTCTTAGAGCTTCAATTCTGTACCTACAATTTGGCTTTCTTGCATTTGATCAATTCTACTTGGCTCTCTGTCCCACGCTTCCCCACTCTTCAGAAGCAGACACTTCCAGCGCTTGACTGTTACTTTCTTCCATATTTTTAATGCATGCTCATGATTCTATGTCTTAACTTTCCCCACTATGGAAAATGAGTGTTAGGTTTACTTCCTTTCTAATAGAACTTTCTGTTTTTCTCTGGTGTTAATAGGCTTCATTTTATTTGTATATGTCACTCATGCAGCAGCAGCTTCTCTGGTAGAATGGGAATTTGCAGAATGTTTGGGTATACCAGGTGTCTACCACTAGGCCAGTCCTTCATCTTCCCTCCCAGTTAGGATTGACTGCTCCCCAGCCTGACTGTAAAAATTTGGTTTTCTGTTTGCACCTGGTAGCTCAGGTGCTAAGCCAGTAATTGGGGCGTAGACCATGTAAAGACCAAGGACCAAGGTACCTGGGAAGACAACTCTCTCCCTATCCCTCTTAAAAAAAAAAAATTGAGGGGTGACCTGGTGGAGTAGTGGTTTAGTCAACTGCCTCTGGACAAAATGCAGGCCACTTACATTCCAAGGACTGGGGTTCATGTCCCTGGCCAGGGAGACCAACCGAAATGTACAACTAAATAGAAACAAAGTGCTTCTTCCTCCTCTTTCCTCCTGCCTGCCTAGTCACCTTTATTACTACATATACCTTTCCTTTAAAAAACCAAAAATACTGGTTTTCTCTCTTGATTTAATCCTTGAAGTTTCCTATCTTTTTTAAAAAAATTTTATTACAATACGTAAATGACATGACATTTTGCTCTTATTTGTCTTTTTTGCTAGAGCCACATTTCAAATGACTGATTTTTCTTGGCTCTGCTTTCATATTTAACAGCGAGCCAGTAACAAAATCCAGTACAGGTTTTGTGTCGGGCTGGGCTTGTTGACTGATAGGCTTTACTGTAGGACAATGGGGTAGAGATTCCAGGATTTCTTTGGAGGACACCCTCGAGGTCTGTGTCTGTAAGTCTTTTACTCTTGATCCTGTGAATTTCCCCAGAAAGGAGCCTGTAATCTCCATCTTGGGAGTGTTGAAGCCTGCCCACCAGGACTCTGGGAACCCAAGGGAGTCCGGAGTGGGGGGGTCTCATCATACTTAGACTTTCAGTTAATCACCCTTGGACACTCACCTTTAGCTGCTGTTGTCTGTTAATCTAGGATCCCTTTCTTACTGAAAATGAGAAACCTTTCCAGACATGCAGGGTTTGGGGAATGACCACCTAAGCCTCAGGGCCAGAGATGTTGGCTGCCCACGCAGGGTGCCGGAGGGCCAGAGAGGTGTGGCTGTTTCTGCAGGCTTTCTACCAGTCTTGCTGATTTTACTCCACCCGTAGAGGGGTCTGCACTGCCGATTCCTGCAGCTTTTTGTGATTCACTGGTAGCATTTTTACTGGATTTTTAGTTTTTCTATCACTGCAGATACATAGCTTTCATATTTTGTAGCAGGTCAAGTTTGATGTTAGTTTTTCAGTTTCTAGTATTTTGTTAACATCACACATTAGTTTTTATTGTCTCATCTCCAGCTTTTTTGTTTTGTTTTGTATGTTTGGTTCTGTGCGTTTGCATGCTCATCCCACTGTCGTTCTCGTGGAACTTGGGGAGAGAGGTGGGCGTGGCTGCTCATTCCACTGTCTTTCATCAGAAACCCCCTTCTAGTGTGGACTTCTTAATAACAACCTGAGTTCTGCCTCCTTGAGACTGTCATCCAGTGGTCTTATTTTGGAGGCTGCTTTTTTTGTTGTTTTGGCATCGATATAAAATTGCGTAATGCAAAAGAGGGATGGGTCATGAGATTGCTAGTTGATGCATCTGTTAATGTTTTCTTCCCTGAAAACATTTTGTCAGTGGGTGATGTTCTTCTAAATTTGATGGCAAAACAAGCTATTTCTTCCTTTGTTTGTTGACCTACATACTTAAAAAAAAATGATTCAGGTAACTTTGAATTATAAAATAATTTAAGCCTGTATGTGCAGGCTCACCACTCATCAGATGTGTATCAACACACCATGCTCACCACCGGGTCACCAAAAGTTCTTCATTACTGTCCATTGGACCCCACCACCCTTTGCTTCCCCCACTTCCCAACTGGCAACCACGGTTCAGGTGTCAGTGTCCCAGGGTTGGTTTACGTTTTCTGTGTTCATTTGCTTTGTTTCTTTATATGCCACTTATGAGTGAGATCATGTGGTATTTGTCTTTCTCCTGACTTACTTCACTTTGCGTAATGCCCTCTAGTTCCATCTGGGTTGTTGAAAATAACAGGATTTTGTCCTTTTTAGGACTGTGTAGTGTGTGTGTACATACACACACATCTTATCGTATTTATTCATTTAGCTGATGATGGGCACTTAGGTAGTTTCCAGTTCCTGTCTCTTGTAAATAGTGCTGTCATAAACATGAAGATGTGTGTATTTCTGCAAATTAGTGTTTTTTTGATGAACTACGTTTAACATTAAAATATTCAAGGATGATTCCACATAGATGACTTACCTCTGATATAAATACAGACTATGTAGGTGGCATGTGTCTAAGCTTTACATAAAATTGTAGCAACCGTTTCCCAATGTTCCCTGTATTAACAAGACGACACAACTTGTTTGTCTAAGGAATGCTCACGAGCGCACATGTGTGTGTGTATTCTTCTTTTTGAACAGCTGCACACTGACAAGAAGCAGATCAGTGTGGGGTTCATTGGCTACCCCAATGTTGGCAAGAGCTCCGTGATAAACACTTTGCGCTCCAAGAAAGTTTGCAGCGTGGCCCCCATTGCAGGAGAAACAAAGGTGCGTCTGGCTCAGCGGGGATCTTATTTCCTTCATAGTTGATGTCCATGGAGTGGGGTTGTTTAGACATGGGGATTTCTCTCTGCTCATCTTGATTGAAGACCACCATTGGCCACTGAAATGTCTCCGTATAAAAGTTTGGAATGTATCGGGTTCTTCCTGCCCATTTTGATATGACTCAGTGCTTTGTAAGACACTGTGTGGCTTTGGTATGACTTGCTAAGTGCCATTCATATGTGTCTGTTTTAAATTGTTAACCTTCATTGATAAACAAAACTAGCCTGTGCATATTTGATGCTTGGGTTATGGGGAAAAGCCCCCATGTTAGGGTAGATTCTGGTAGGTGGAGCATCCCACCTGGGAGAGAGTTTGGTGGGTCAGCATCGTTCTGCTAAAAGGAAGAGAGGCCAAAAAGAGTTAAGCTTTAGTACTTCTAAAAATCAGAGAAAGGTTCACTGGATATCATCGTGTAGTACTCGATGGAGACCCTGACTCTGTATTGTTTTAAACTCTTAGACAGTGGAAGCCATAGTTTCTACTGAGTGAACGTGCCTCATGGCTGAAGCAGTAGAAGGGACTTCACAGCATAGTTATTCAGTGATTGCTTCTCTTTGTCTTGCTCCTTCCCACTTGTTCCATAAGCCTCTGGGAACTGGGAAACCTCTGTGCTCGATCCAGGAAGTTTCAAGCTTTTTTTTGTCTTCAGGTCTGGCAGTACATTACCTTGATGCGTCGGATATTCCTCATTGACTGTCCGGGTGTGGTTTACCCCTCTGAAGACTCAGAGACAGACATCGTGCTCAAAGGGGTTGTGAGTATTCTTTGTTTGCCTTTTGGGAGAGTGTCCTGGGAGGAACACCGGATGCCTTCTGCTTTTTTACTCATCCAGAAGGCAGTGGGGGCAGCCTGTCCCCCAAACTTTGGGAGCATGATGCTGAACAGACAACCTCTCAGTTCCACTTAAGCCGGTTCGAGGAGTTAGTGGAACCATGGGCATATCTGGTCAATGTCATCCCGCTGAAGAGTCTGTCGTTTACATACAGGATCCAAAGGGAAGCAGGGTCTGTTTATGTTAAGTGATACTTCATTTTCGTGAGTTTATGGGTTGAGTCATTTTGGAACTCAGTCATTTCCTCACTTGTGTCTGAAAATGACTGAGAACTTTAAATGGTTCCACTTAACCTTAACTAGTGCTCCTGGCTACACACCCTGTGCGCATTCCTCCCGCTTCTTTCTTAAATGTTCTCTTCTTTCTTTTTACTGCTTTTCTTTCTTTTTGTCTTTCTTTTCTGTCTTTCTGTCTCTCTCTCATATTCTGGTATTGGCAGGCTTTTAACCATTTCTGCAAGTGAGAAGCATTAAACCTTCCAAGTTTAAAGTGCTTGTGGAAGCCACATCATTAGTTTGTGGTGACCTGGGCTGACCCCTTAGTTCTGGGTGCTGTGGCTGAGCATGGCGCTCAGTGGTGCTGCTTCCTGCCGACCAGATCTACCCCACCTGGAGGCTGGCTCCAGCCAGGGCCTGCTGTTTTGTGGCATTGAAGTCCATTTTTCAAACATTGTTACAAAGAGCACTGGGAACTTCACTGCTTCCATAAGGTTTGTAAGTGAGAGATTTCCTATTGCCATCCAGGTTCAAGTTGAAAAAATTAAAACTCCTGAGGACCACATCAGTGCAGTACTTGAGCGAGCAAAGCCAGAATATATCAGCAAGACGTACAAGATTGATTCTTGGGATAATGCTGAGGACTTTCTTGAGAAGCTGGCTTTCCGGACTGGGAAGTTACTAAAGGTGAACTGGGGTTTGTGAGAATTTAGACTGGTCTATGGGCCACAGGTGTGTCTGTGGCAGGCACCTTGTTTGGTTTGCATTGTATGAGCAGTATGAAACCTGGCAAGTAGAGATGCTGAAAAACCAGGCTGGCTAAAAAGCCTCCACACGAGGAGGTGGTTTGTCTGAGTGTAATTGGGAGTCTTTCTGTGACCTTTCAGGGTGGAGAGCCTGACTTGCAGACCGTGGGCAAGATGGTTCTCAATGACTGGCAGAGAGGCCGGATCCCTTTCTTTGTCAAGCCACCCAATGCAGAGTCTCCTGTGGCCCCGCAGGTAAGCACAGGGGGAGCTGCCATTCAGAGGCTGGTTACTGCCCTAGCTATAGTGGGTTTTTTACTTAATTTTTTAAAGAAAAGGTGCAGGCAGGAATGAGGCGAGTCGGCAGGCAGGAAGAGAGAGGAGAAAGAAGCATTTATTTTTATTTAGTTGTTCACACTGGTTGTTCTACCCAGCCCTGGGATACAAACCTGGGTTCTTGAGATGTATGTGGACTATACTCAGCCCAAGGCACTTGACCAAATTGCTACTCCAACCATGGTGTATCCTGGTGTGGTATTTTGATTACCTCACTTTATAGTTTTTCCTTTGGGATAGGTATTTCCGCTGTGGTGTCTCTGATTTCAGAGTGCTGTTATCATGACTTTGTTGGGGGTGGCATTTGGAGACTATTAAGTATAAGACCGAACTTAAATATTAGTCTTGGTGCACCCCAAGTGGTTAGATCAGTTGCCTCTGAAGGAGTACAGGCCACATAATCCTGGGCTGGGTCCCAGGTGGGGGTGGGGTGGGGGCTGGGGAGACAGGGTGGGGAAGTTGTGTCTGAAAATGAGCAGTGTGAACAACTAAATTAAAAAACTAAATAAAATGCTACTTCCTCCTCTCTCTTCCTGCCTGTCTGCCTATGTGCCTTCATTCCTGCCTACACCTTTGAAAATAAAACAAAACAAAAACAGTCTTAGGGGTCTTGGAAAAGGAGGGCTCATTAAACACAAGTGTTCTTTTAGCATCTTATGTCCGTAGAGTAGAGACAGTCCCGAGGTTTATTCGTGCAACAGACACTTATTAGGCCCAGACACGGGAAATGTAGGAATCCATGCATAGTCCTTGCCCGCCAGAAGCTCATAACTGAATGGGAAAGAGAGAGGAGAGAGAGGAACAATTGACACCTGGGGGAAGGAAATCTTAGACTTGGGACCTTCGTTCTAAACTGAGAAGCTTCCCTGCTTTTTCTTCCCCTGCGCTGGCAGCAAACTGCCACAAGGTTCCTGCTTTCAAGTTCAGCCATGTTTCTTAAAGAGGTTAGCTTGAAGTTTCACTTCCAGGCTAGAATCCTTCTGGTCCACATCCATCTCTGGCTACCTCCTACCTGTACTTCACTCCTGGAGTTTCGGTTGTCAGATAGATATTTCTGGGTGAATATTTTCTTCAGCATGTCAGTATCCCTGAAACTGAGCTTAATCAGCTTTCTCCCCTCTCCCCGCCAGAATCGCCAAACATCCATCTATTTTATAGTTGTCATTCATTTGTTTATTCATTTACTGATTGATTCATTCAGCAAACATGCATCGGGCATCTGCTACATGCCAGGCGCCCTTCTGGGCACTGGAGGTCTGCAGTGAAAGCAGCAAGCCCCTGCCCTCCTGTGTTCATATGCCTGTGGGGGGAGTATGTGATTTTGTTTCTGATACCAAACGTGGTATTTCACTAATTCTCTCACGACCTCCTGGGGCTAGCACAGCCACAGGTTATAGACCCAATCCCACCAGTCTGCCTCCACTTCACACGCCAGTTGCAGATAACATCCCAGGCTGCCCACACTTCTGCCCAGCTGGCTACAAATTTAGGGTGTCCCGGATTTGATCATCGGCTAAAGTGGCTCACAGAACTCAGAAAAGTGCTTGACTTATGAAGACTGGTTTATGAGAAGGACACAACTCCGGAACAGCCAGTGGGAGAGCGGATTTAGAGGACAAGGTTCAGGGGAGCGGGCAGGGACTCTCCATGCTCTCTGGGTGCACAACCTCTGGGCACATCTAGGTAATACCAGCCCGGGAGCTCCCAGATCCCATCCATAAGGGTTTCTTGTTTTTGTTTTCTTCTCCATCTGGATAATTTTTTTTTAAACTTTTTGTTATTTTATTGCAGGAACTTTGTTTTACAAATTAAAATAAACTCATGTAGGTTCCCCCTATGTGCAGTTTCCCCACTCCTGGGATAGAGGCCTTTAGGGGTTTATGGAGGCTCCATTGCAAAGGCGTGGTTGAGGAAATGATTGGCTCTTGTTGACTGAGCTCAGTCTGTCCTCTAATCTTGTCTCCAGTGACCAGCCCCATTCCGAAGTTAGGCCACCCTGAGTCCTTCATTAGCATACAGCTGGATTGTTAAAGAACGAGACACCTATGCCTTAGTCTTTTACTTAGGAGATTGCAAAGATTTCAGGAGTTCTTAAGCCAAAAATAGCGTCAAGAGACCAAATACGCACTTATTTTATGCTTTGGGAGACAGGCAGTAAGCAGACAGAGTGTCAGGATACAGCGAGTGCTGTGAGGAAACTGGAGCTTGGAGAAGGGGGTTTGTGAGAGACAGGCCAGAGGAGAGCTTTCCTTGAGGGTGGTCAGGGACTGCGTCTGAGGAAGTGGCATTTTGGTGGAGACCTTAATGACAGAAGGCAGGAGGCAGGCGTGCCCTCCATCTGGGGAGGAGAACACCTAAAGCACCGGAGGTGGGGAAATGCTTGATGCGCTTCGAGTGCCTGAAGGAGGTCACTGGAGCAGCAACCTGAGGGCACAGGGACGCGGTGTGGCAGGAGGACCCTGAATCCTCTGCTAGCAAAGAACTGAATCTGAGGACCTCCTTACGGCCCTGTATGGAAATGGTGAAGCTTCCTTGAACTTCTCTGTAGTTATTCCATTTAGAGTCTCTGTGATATTTTCCTTTCTTTTTTTGGTGGTGACAGAAACTCCTTGATAATTTAAAAGCTTAAAATGACCTTGCTAGAGAATGTAGAGAAGGTACTAATACTGCACACCCTGGTGGCTCAGGTGCTGAGCCTGCAGCTGAGGCATCGGCCATATAAGAACTCAGGTTCTTCATCCGGGACCAGGGAACAACCGAAAATGAACAAATACGGGTGCTTCTCCTCCTCTTGCTTCTTCCTCCCTTACAAAATTTGAAGGTATCTTTTTTTAATCATTTCCTGAATTTTGTTGTTTCTTGTTTATTTAGCACTTTGCTTATTAGCTACTCTTTTCTTTGGAAAGCCATTTCAGTTCCATGGGTCTTGGCTGCACGTGTGCAGCCGCAGTTTACAGCCTGCAGGAGGTTCTTTGCACCAGGCACGTGTCTGTCTCCCCCCCGCCCCGCCCCTGCTCATTCTGAACTCTCAGCAGGGTCCCCTTCAAGATGCTGCCTCAGCGCCTCTGCCTCTGCCTCTGGCTGCCGAGAACAGGACACTTTGTAAGGGAGTGCTATGCAGACCTTCAGCTGGCTTTCATCCATAGTCGTGTCTGCTGATCTCAGTGACCTCATTCCTCATCACCCTCAGGAGCTGGTGGGGAACCTTGTCGACAACAAAGAGCTGATTGGTTTTAATGGTTGAGTAGAGTTGGACTTCCTTTGGAATTAGTTCTACTCCTTCGCTCTTTAATGCTAGCTTCTGGGTTTATTGCAGTAACACTGGCTTAGAATAGATTCACGGTTAAGACTAAAATTTGGATGTTTTCAGTCTTTCCCTTGGTTCTGAGACGAGAATGACCTCATTTGAGAGCTAGGGGTAGGTTCAGAAAAATCTTTTGTTTTCTGATTCCCTGTTTCTCCTGTGCTGCCACCTCTTTGGGGCCTGAGTAGCTGTCATCTTCATCTTCGGAAGTTGCTGCTGAAGCCGCTCAGCACCTCCCGGAGGAGGAAGCCAGGCAACCTGTCGTCGAGGAGTCAGAACCTGCCGTGGAGAAGGACAAAGAAGAAAGCGGCCCCTGTGACACCGAGTCAGAAATGCAGCAGATCATCGCACGGGTTCGGCAGAACTTCGGCAAAATCAATGTCGTGCCTCAGTTTTCTGGGGATGACCTTGTTCCTCTGGAGATGTCAGACATCGAGGACGAGTTGGATAGCTTTTCAGAGGAGGAGGAGGAGGTGCAGCCGGAGCCCCCGGGAGACGATGAAGAAGACTTCTCCCCAGAGACCCAGGAAGAACTCATGGGCAGTGACACCCAGGCAGTCATTAAAGCCCTGGATGATAAGATTGCCAAATACCAGAAGTTTTTAAACAAGGCCAAAGCGAAAAAGTTCTCAGCAGTCAGGTAATCTTTCCATCTTCTCACATATTGCCTTTTGGTTGTTTCTTTCTGGGGGTGGGGGGTGGGAAGTGACTGCCATTTAAAAAAGACTCGTGTAGATTTTTGAAGATCACCTCCCCTATAGCTTTGTTGCTCATTCTTTTAGAAATGCAGAGGGAACTGCAAAACCATCGGGTGTTGTCTCTCACCAGATCTCATAGCCATTTGAGGAGGAGCAGGGTTTCTTTAATCTGTGAGGTTGCACCCTGTCCGAGTCAGCACAAGATCTGGGCAGTTGGGGGAGCATTGGACAGCTTACTACTTAGCTTTGCTGTTTCAGAATATCCAAGGGACTAAGTGAAAAAGTTTTTGCAAAACCTGAAGAACAGACAAGAACAACTGAAGAAAATGTAGAAGATACAGGTAGAGTTAAACTATTTTAATCTTTTAAATGTGATTTGTTGTCTTTAGCACATTCCATGTACTATTTATTGTACAAATTGGATTATCCACTTTATATTCTACACATTTTTTTGGTGTTAAGTTGATGATTCAGGAGCAGGCTTTACATGTTTTTGTTCTTTACTCATTGTACTAACTCAGTGCACTCCATCCACACCGGCCTGTTCCCTCCTCCAACACAGCAAGGAGACACATCTTGAATACAAAATTTTTATTTCCTTTATTTCCAGCACCTACCAAAAAGGGAAGGAAGAGGAAGGCACAGTGGGAAGAGGAACATTCAGATAAAGCACGCAGGATGCTTTCATCTAAGGAGGTGTGTATTTTTGGCTTTACATATCACCTAAGAATAGAAAGTTGAGGAGAAATCTAGTTCTTAAGACCCACTCTTTATGAAATTAGTGGTTCCGTTTACTATTCATGATTGTCTAGAGTTGAATGTAGGGAGCTTTGGTTTTAAGTAACCTCACTGAGGCCAGTTAAATGAGATCAAGAGTTGGACCACTGGAGGAAAGCCCTTGAGTTCATATCTTATGATTTGGATGTCCCTGATCACTGGATGTCCCTGGTCGCTGTCCTCAAACATGTGTCTGTTGGTTTTATGTGGCTCCAGTGAAGTGTGCAGAACTATTTAGGCAGACTGCCCTTGTAGACAACTTTGTGACTCTTCTGAGCTGGGCTGGGCCATTGTGGGAGGTGAAGGGTTCATTAGTGAAGTGTCCAGCAGAGAACTGAGGGCCCCTGGTCAGGCATGCTGGAAAAAGGAGTCAAGCATTGGCTGAGTCTTGGCCAATAAAATAATCTGTAACAAGTCACAATGGAAGAGCAAACTTGGGTCTGTGAGGTGACCTTGCCCTCTTGTTAGCACTACTTCCGTGGTTGTGGAAGCAGCATGGGAAATGGAGCTCAGAGAAACTGAGGGGCCTGTTCTTTAGGACTTTACAGTGTTTGTGTTTTGTTTTTGTTTTTATAGCGGAGGCGAGCAGCTCGAGAGCAACAATCCCGAAAAGTCGGAGTGCGCTACTATGAAACACACAATGTGAAAAACAGAAACAGGAACAAAAAGAAGACCAGTGACTCGGAGGGACAGAAACACAAACACAGAAAATTCAAACATAAGCAGTAACGTTCAAAAAGTTGTTTATTAAATTATACAAAAGTATATAATTAGAAATTGAGTTAATTTTTCTCATGCCTATTTGGCATTTCTAAGGCCACAGCGCATTTGTCCTGAGGTTTGACAGTTGAAAACAATCTCCAGTCCTAGTGAAAATAAAGACAAACCCCCTCACCCCCAAGGAACTCAGTGGTGTCCACTGACAATTCCGATACATGAAGTTGCCCTCTTAGTTCCTCCAGAGTGTAACTGTCGTGTAAACGTGACAGAAACAGGAATAAGGTCTGTAAAATGAGAAGTGTGACATTTATACTGATAATTAGCATTTTGGAACAGAAATGTAAAAATAAGAAAATTGCCAAGGATGTAGTAGTACACCTGCCCTAGGCTTTAAAATATGAAGAAAAAGCTATACAGTTCCCTCCGTGTTAAGTGGATCCAGTCAGGACACTAGTCCTTCACTGTCAAGGAGTCACGGAACCAGGACATCTCAGTGAGCAGAGTTCTTGCCCATGCAGACGATAGAGTACAGACAGTTCGTTTCAGTGGAGTCTTAGAATTCCTTGGGACACTTGGATGAGGGTAAAGGTTGTGACTTCACATTTGAGTTTGGAGGAGGGGCTGGCATGTTCAACTCAGTAAAACACTGTTTTTGAACTGAGGGTCTTCCAGTGAGCCTTGCAGCTCTGACCTGGGAGGACAGCCGATCAGAGCGCGACTCGGGGCCCTCTCTGTACCTCTGCAAGGGAAGAGCGTTGAGGCAGCCTACTGGACGGAGACCTGCGTAACCTGAAATTGGGCTCAGTGCTGGAAGTCACCCAGCTTACACCCAGGCCCGTACCCTGGTCTGCCTGGAATTAAAGGTCCATGTCTCTAATTCAGCCTCTGCTCGGTCTACATGACCAGAAAAGGCCTAAGGCTCCAGATTTTGATTTGAGCTTCGGAGGGGCGGTAGCGTGAACTGTGTACAGGCCACACCCAGTCATTAATTAGCACTGCATGCGAGTTTCGGGCACCGCTCCAGCTGTTAATGAGACACAGCTTGTTACAGGGGTGTCGGGTCAGGGTTTGATTTTCTGCAGAATAAGATGAGCAAACTTCATCCGTGGAGGAGGAGCTGAGGCATAAGCAGCCTGAGACTTGACACTGCAGCAGACATTTACTTTCTTAAAAGCTATAGGCTTGACTCAGGCACTGCTTCCTCACCCAAGCAGCTAGGCCGAGGAGGAAGGGTCGGGTGACTGCAGGTGGGCATCCATGGGTATGGTGTAAACCCAAAACTGCAAAATGATTCACTAGAGCTGCACTGGAACAGGGATGATGACAAGATATCAAGCTCAGGAAAGATAGGCCAGAGAAACCCAAGTTAATGAACAAGGGGAAGTGTGGGGGGTGTGGCAGCTTCCCTTGGTCATAAGTGAGCAGTGTAACAGTGGTGATGAGATAGTCGTTGCTTCACCTGAGAAGGATACAGCAGGAAGGGGTGGATTCTAAGTCCTGATATTTGGAGTCAGCAAATCCCAAGACTGGCCAGTAAGTGCCCAACCAGGACCCTGGCCGCCAGGTGTCCATGCCAGGGTGGCAACTGTGTGATGTACAGGTGTGTCAGGGGTGACCAGGGGAGGGGTGTGGCTTGTTCACTGGGGAAACTAGCTTTTTATTGCAAAGGGCTATGAGGGGCAGAGTGCTTGCCGAGACCCATATGGGAATTAGCACTTCTTCGGTGCAATGATGCCTTCCAGTTGGGCCTGAAAAACAAACAAACTACGTGAATATTTGAAACTTGCAGACTAACACAAATAGCTGAGAGGTGATAAAAGTCTGGGAAGAATAATTCAAATGCCACTCCGAGTGTTTTTGGGGTTTTGGGTTTTTTTACCCCCCTCCATTCCCAACTCCATATTTTCTAGATTAGCTGCTTTCTGGCTTGGCATGCATCTTGCTACATTAGGAGAAACCAGAGCCGTCCTGGTTTCCATACAGTAATAGCTCGATGTATAATATAAAGCATTGAAAAGGAAATTGAATAAAAGTTGTTGAAATCGTGGTTTTTCACGGCTCAGATTTCAGGCCTGAATAGTCTGCTAAGTCAAACATTTGGCTCTCTGGTTTGGGATCCTGGGAGCTCAGCGGGGACAAGAGGTTTGGGAAACAGCACATTTTCAGCCACTGAGACAACTTGACACCCAATTAAGAGAAAATTGCTACCAGTGAGCAGGGAGCTGTCCATCATGTATGTAAAGCTTAAGGCACTTGGGAGTTATTTATTGTGCTCCTCTGGCAGCCAGTAAAATGACTTACTATCATGGTGTGTGGACAGATCTTTAAGTAGCTCTATCTTGGGGACTACAAACACTGCTTTATTTGCATGCAGTTTTGAGCCAATAAAAATAACTCCCTTCTAAAGAATCCTTCAATCCTTCATTACAAGGTTGCTTGTGAAAGACATGCCAAGGTATTCATCTTTGCTCTTGGTACTGTTACTACAGGAGGAACTCAGGAACTTGGGCTTATGATAAAGGAACATAGTAGATAAGGGAGGCTGCTAAGTAAACAGTCACATCTGGCTGTGAAAGCTTTTTTAAAAAGCTTTTTAGCAACAAGAACTACCCATTAGCAGTCAACACCAGCCCTCCATTATCTCAAATGCCTGGACTCCTTGGTTTGTGTGCCCACAAGCCTCTGACCACACACCTGGGAAGGCTCCTGATCAGAACAGATTCTTCCCTCTGGAGAGCGTTCCCTGCCCACCTCAAATGCAGTGCCCTAGGTTCTAAAACACCAGCTGCGAGAGGAAAGTACCCCCCCGCCCCCTTTTGGTATATCCAAATCTCCCGCAGGATGGATGGATGGCTGATTTTGCAAGAGCAAAAATCCTCCACCTGACAGCCAGGTCAAGGAGTTGTGGGGACTCAGAGTGGGGAGCAGAGCCCCATCCAGCACCAGAGGGTGGAGAACCTGAAAAAGGAACACGCCCCCTCCCGACAAAGAGTCACCTTCAGCTGCTGATTGGTCCGCTTCAGGAACTGGATCTCCTCTCCGTGCTTCTTCTCCTCCACCTGTCTCCGCTCACTCTCCCTCTTTTCAGTGGCGTCACACTTGGCCTTATGCTCATTCACTTGCCTCTCCAAATCTCTCTTTTCTGTTTCCAGTTCTGTAATCTGAGAGAACCCTCAGTCATCCTGGAGACACAGCCGCTCCACCCACGGCATTGCCCTGGCTCTGTACTGCCACCCAGCGGGAGGTCAGTGACTTGGCACTGCATGGCCACAAGGGAGCCCACCCTGACACACCAGGCTGGCGATTACCCTCCAAACCCAAGTGTCGTCACTAAAGTGAGGCCCCCTTAGGAGGCCAGAATTTAGGTTGGAAAGACAACCGTGAGGTCAACAGGAGCCCTGGGATTGACAAGAGTGTCACAGAGGGCTGAAGGCTCATGATAAAGCCCACTCACTTTCCTCTCCATGTCTGACTTCCCCTGTTCGGCCTGCAGCGCCTTCCTCATGCCAAATGCCACACTGCTCTCGTACAAGGTCTGGTAGGCGGCGATGGTCATGCGGATCTCGTCCCGGACACGCAGCAGCAGCAGCCCCCTCTCTGCACAGTTGATGGTGACCTCGCGGATCAGCTCATCTTCCAGGACACACACACAGCGAAGGTCAGAGAGGACAGGCGGGAGGGGAAACGCACATCTGCTGCAGACCACTCTGCCTATTGGAAGGGCACTGGACCACAGGTCTCAGAGAAGGTCCTCAGGGAGGGCAGCAGTGGCCCCGGATGCCTTCCCATGCCGCCATTGCTCTGGACTTGGTACTGTGAGGGACAGCAGTTAGCAAGCGCGGTATGCTGGGGCAGAGGGAGACCGGATCCCAGGTGTGTTTGTAGTCATGGGCCCCCATCCTCCATCCTCAGGCATTCATGAGCTGCATGCTTTTCAAAGAACTGTGTGACTTGTCAGTTTGGAGATGGTGCCTGTCTTAAAACAGCTGGGACATCCCAAGTGCCCCTATGCCTGGATTGGTTGGGGCCGCCAACAGCAGCCTCTAGAGCTTGCCCGCCCATTTCTTCCACATTTCATCACAATCCAGGCCCATCTGGATTGCAATGAAAACAACAAGAAAAATTGCAAATAAATAACCTAACTCTACATTTAAAATAACTAGAGAAAGAAGAAAAACTAAAGCCAAAAATCAGCAGAAGAAAGGAAATAATACAAACTCAAGTAGAAATAAATGAAATAGAAAACAAAGACAATCCAGAAGATCAATGAAACCAAGCTGGTTCTTTGAAAAAATAAAATTGACAAACCACTGACTAGACTCACAAAGAAAAAAAGCTCATAACTGGAATCATAAATGAAAGGTGAGAAGTTACAAAATGTACCACAGAACAAAACATAAGGGACTACTATGAACAGGTCTGCGCCACCAAAATGGACAACCTTGAGGACATGGATAGATTTTTAGAAAAATACAGTCTACCAAGCCTGAACCCGGAAGAACTGGAGAACCTGAACAGAACAATCACATTGAAGTCATCAAAAGTCCCCTCAAAAATAAAAGCCCAGGAACCAGATAGCTTTTCAAGTGAGTTCTACTGAAACTTCAGAGAAGAATGAACACCTGTTCTTCTCAAGCTCTTTCAAAACATTTCCCCCACAAATGCTGACCTGAAGGGCAAACCATATCCCTGCTCAGACCGCAGGCAGCTGCTCGAGCCGCAGCTCGGCGCTCAGGTGGCTTGCGTGCCAGTCTACACGGCCAGTGAGGCCGGGCGAGGGGACAGCCATTCGACGCCAGTGCTTGAGGAGGAGAACTTCCATCTCCTGTCCGCTGGGTAACCACAAATGACCTTGACATATTTTGGGGGGACAAGGACCAAGTGTTGAGTGGATATAAATGTAAAACATTTAATTTTCCTGATTTAAAACATGTACACATGCTAATTATAGCTATCTTTGAACAACTCCTAAGATTTGGAATGGAAGTTCTCATTTCACTCCAAACACTGCTAAGCGGTGAGGAACTGGTCGTTGGGCATCTGGTGACCGGCGAGTGGTGGACCTGCAGGGAGAGGGTGTGGGTGGCTGACCTTGGGTGGGTCAGGTAGAGGGAGAAACTCGACTCCAGGTTGTGGTGGGCTTCAGCTCAGAGAGACTCAGGGCTTGGGTCTGAGCTGAAAGGGAAGTGTACCTATATCCTCAGTGTACCTGCGCCCCGAACCCCCACTGTCACTCACCAAAACACTGTGAGTAGAGCTCCCTGCGGACAGGGCAGATGCCGGTCTCCCTGGCCTGCCGCTGCTGCAGCTTCAGATCCAGCTGTTCCTGGAGGTGCACCACATCCATCCTGGTGCTGGGTGTGCTGGACACTTGCTGGATCCATAGCTGTGTGTCTTCTACCCACTCCCTGCGGCACAGATACAGCCAGGCTGAGTGAAACCCATCGACTAGACAGAGTCCTTGGTGCATGAGCAGAGAGGGCCCTTTGATGGAGCTGCCTGAGCAGATGTGAGGGGCAGCTCTGCCACTGACCCACCAGAATTCCCCATCCCTCTCTCTTCCTTGGGGAGTCTGTGGTTCCATAGCCACACCCACTACCCTACCTCCGCAGGACATGGGCCTTGGGGTTAGACAATCATGCTCCTACGGTGGATCTCGTCAAGTTCCAGATCTTATCCTCCTAACATGTTGCGGACAGATTTATGGTCCTCCTTGCTTGAAGTAAACAAAAGGCCCAGTGGGCATTCCCACCAACTTGGGTGGTGGGAGACACGGCACAATAACCCTGATACCAGCTAGAAAGAAGCAAATGCGTGTGTCAGAGGCCGGGAGGTTCTTGCAGGTGTGTGCTTGAATGGGCCCCCATGAGGAACCCATGTCAGAGGTGCAGTCAGGTTCTGAAATGATAGGGAGGTATTCTGAGGGCAGAATCACCACAGAGAGAGGAGACCAGGCATGGGTGGGAGGGGGTCAACTGAAAAATCCACCCCCCTTATCCTCTGGCCTCCAGCTCAGAGGAGATGACATTCTCTTTCACTGCTTCCCCTTTTCAGTAAAGCCTTAAAAACTGCTGCCAGGTTATGACATTTAAACAGGCAGGGACAAGTCAGAGGCAAAGGTGGCTGCAGAGGAAAGCAGAGCATAAGAACTGAAGGAAGAGTACTTCTTTATAAAGATTTTCAAGGAAGACCTTCTTGAGTGAGATCTTGGTGAGACACCCAGGGAACCAGGCAGGTATCAAGAGAAGAGGGTCCTTGGAATGAAACAGCAACTGACAAGGCCCTACAGTGGAAGAGTGATTGGCCAGTTTCACACAAAGCAGTCGAGGCTCTGGCGGCATTAGCACAGTGACCAAGGAGGAGACACAGGGGACAAGGTCGTGGGTATATTAGAGGCCAGATCACACCGGGTCTTTCACATTGTTGTGGGGGCTTTGGATTTTAGTCTGAGAGAGATGGGAAGCCATTAAAGAGTTTCTGGCAGAAGACTGGCATGATCTTATAAGACTTATAATATTGGGGCTGTGTGGAGAAGAGATTTAGAGTCAGAGGAGAAGCAGGGCTTGTAGACATGAAGTCATTGTAGCAGTATAGACTTAGGAATAAGATGGTAGCAGAGATGGTAAAAAGTGGTAGATCTGGGATACAATCTGAAGGTGGAACTAAAAGAATTTGATGAAGGCTAGCATGTGTGATGTGAGAAACCAAAAGGAATGAAAGGTGACCTGAGCCCTTTAGAAAAGAGAAACATGGGCATGAGCAGGTTGGAGGAGGAAGAAATTGTGATATACTTTGGGCAAGTGAAGCTTGAGATGTCTATTAGAATCTTCATGAAGATAATGAAGTAGTAGGATATATGGTTCTGGAGTTTAGAGAAGAAACAGGGCTAGAGATAGACACATAGGAGCCATCAGCATAGTTTTTTGATTTTTGTTTTTTAAAGAAAGGTGCAGGCAGGAATGAAGGTGAGTAGGCAGGCAGGCAGGATGAGAGAGGAGGAAGAGGTATTTCATTTTTATTTTTATTCAGTTGTTCATATTGGTTGTTTCACCCCGACCCAGGACTCAAACTCAGGCGTATGTGGCCTGTATTCCTTTGGAGGCAATTGACCTAATAGCTGCTCCACCAAGGTGCACTAGGTAGTATTTAAAACTATGAGCTTGGGTAAGAGCTTTTAGGAAATAATAGATGGAATTCTCCCCCATGCCCCCCAGGATCCAGCCACTTTCAAGTTCTAGGAGTTCTGGAGGGATGCTGGGAGGAAATCTCAGCCAAGAGCAGAGATAAGGCACCTCTTCTCACATTCCAAGTGAGATGCAAAAGCCTGGGCTTTCTCCCAGCCACTCTTCCTAGCTTTTTATTTTTAAAAAAAAATACCTTGGGGGCAGGATGGCATTCAAGATTTCTTCTGCTTGCTTTGTAGGATCTGAGACACAGGAAGTTGAAGGGAGTTTGGCCTTTGGTGGCTGCGGAACTGGACCTGATGGTCCAGGCTGCTGGGGGCTGACTTTCAGTGCCCGAGCCTGAAAAGGAGGCACAGGTTAGGGCAGGAGGTGACTCAGTTCTTCACGTCCTGGTCCTCTGAGTTGCTCCAGGTCTCCTAAACTGCTTCCTTATCACTGATGCTCATCTGCCTTCTCAGAAGAAGTTCTGTTTCAGAACTGAAAGCCACGATCTCTAGTCTCACTCACACCCAATGCTTGTATCTCCTTGAACTGACACTTTTGGCACCAGTGCCCAGGCCTCTGCTTTCACACCTCTAATAATGGGGCAATCGATCACAACCACATCAATTCCTGGACCCAGCTACCATGAAAAGGAGTGAGCCCCATTCATCTCCCTGTGACTTCTCCATACTAAACCTGCCCTCTGGGGTCACCCAACATGTGGAATTCTTGCACCACTCTCTCACCTCCCTTCCCGGTCCCTATATCCTTTACTGCAGCCTCTGTCCCTCGGGATTCTCAACCCTCATCGCAGGCAGCTGTCTTACCCTATCCTAGTTATCTGGCTCGCTTGTCTTATGAGACTGAGACCGGTTCTTACTTTGGGGCTCCGTTTCTCGGTGTTCCGGCTCACCAGTACCGGAGTGTCGTACTTGAGAAGAGAGTCCGCCGGAGGGATCATGGCGGCAGCGGGGTAGCAGCCTAGGCCCCGGCCCTCCAGGCTGGGCCTTGTTTGCGGTCACCATGGAAACGTCCTCCTTCAGCTTCTGGGCCTGGGCGGGGCCTCGGAGTGGGGCGGGGCCAGCAGCGCGGGAGTTTCTGCGCCCACCTGGAGTAAAATTCTCGTCTGGTTTAGCAGTTACGGCCTCCGGACTCCTGAAAGTAGGGAAAACACGGGTTCGTGTCTCTGCGCTGCGTCTAACGCGATTATCTTCCCTGAGCCCCAATTCAGTCACCCACAAAATGGGAGTCATCCTGCTGTGAAAGACTGGGGAAAATTTCCAGCGGAAGGCAACAGAATTCCCAGGTTTTCACAAGTATTTGTTTGTAATTAAATGGAGAAATGACGATATAACAGAAAGTTCAGGAATAGAGAGGACATACTAACGACTTGTCCACGACTACTATCTATGGTGGCGTTTCCTTCTTTTCATCTTTCCTTCGTAGTTCCAAATGTAAACGTAATCCGATTGTGCACAATTTTGCATTCTAACCTGCTTTTTAGAAGTCAGGGTTTTTATCCATTTGTCATATAGTTTGTAAGTTGCATTGTGAATGACACCATCGTATCTTTAACCTGGCTAAAAATTCCTTACTACTGGGCATTTAATGTGTCTTCTTGTTTCGTAAATTACTAATGACGGCAACAAATAGCCTTCAGAGTAACTTTTCCCCAAAAGTTTGCTTTTGAAATTTAAAACTCCCGCCACCTGAGCGGAGGGATTAGAGCCCCACCTTACGGAGTCGTCGTCACGTGTTCAGCGTCTCGCCGCGAGCGTTTCTGGGAGAGCACGTACCCGGAAGCGGAAGTCCGGGGGTCAAACCCGTCATTTCCGTCAACGAGCGGAGCGCAACGGTTGTCTTTTTCTTTTGCTTAGCCGATATCTCAGCATGAAGGAGGTGAAAGGCGAGCGGGAGCGGGGGAGTCGGCGAAGGCATCGGGACGCGGACGTGGTGGCGGCGGTGCCGGCGGTGGTGGTGAAGCAAGAGCGCCTCAGCCCAGAAGCCGCGCCTCCAGCCCAGCGCCGGCCGGACTCCTCCGGTGGTAGCCCGTCCCCTCCGCCCGGCGAACCGGGCCGCCCTGCTCACCGCGGGAGCCGAGCCCGTGGAGGTAGCCGGTAAGTGGGAAGCAGCTCTGTGTAGACCATGGGTCGGGCTCCTGGAGAACTGGAGACAGAACTGGCGTCAGAAACACCTTGAATGTTGAGCGCAGCAGCTTAGACTAAATGCTAAAGCGGTGGAAGCGGCTTGGTCTGCTTTGTTAAAGAATGTTACTGTCCCTGGAGTTAGAACTGAGCGTTAAGCACCTAATATTAGCCTGATAGGCCCCTACATCTCTGCGCCCCCACGCCTCCGTGCTTGGTGAATTAGAGCCCAAAAGAACGCGCTGATGGTTTAAATGGAAAGATTTCCCCCATCTGTCTCCAGATGGAGTGCAGGCGTTGGCTTTCCAATTATCTACCCCCAAAGGCTTACACATTGAGGGCCTAAGTGATCTAGCTGATAGAAATGCTGCTGGGGACATTCCCATTAGGCTCATTCGGTCAGCATACTTTTACTGAGTGTCTAGTATGTGCTAAAAAATTGTTATAGGTACTGCTGATCAAGGGTGATTCAGAGAACTGATAGACTCAGTTTAACCTGAGACAAAATAGCAAGCAAATAAATAAAATCGTGTCAGTTATTAGCAAGTGTTAGGGATAGGTTAAAACAGAAATGTGATAGAGATTGAAGGGAAGTGGGAGAAGATTCTCTGAAGGTGCCAGTTGAGCTGAGACCTGAATAAGAATAATGCAACCTTGTAAAGATTCAGGCAGAGAAACTATATGCAAAGAACCTGAAGTGGAATTAATTGCGACTGTTCTCGACATAGGGGAAAAAAACTTCAGCATAGTGCTCAAAGAGTGGTAGAAATGAGGCAGAAGAGGGAGGAACTAGAGCCAGAGAGTTTGCCAATGGATTGAATATAGTGATTGTCAGGGGAGCTTGGTGAGGGACTGTGAATGGCGAGGAGAAAAAGAAAAGTGAGTTCTTGAGGAGATGGCAGACTGGGGGAGGGAAGGTTTTTGAGTGCTTGGGAATCAGGAATTATGTTCCTAACCAGAAGCTTCAGTTTGCAGTTATAGATAGGGATCTGAAACTCTTAGAGACATTAGGAATAGGAGAGTCAAACTCTTGACTCCTTTTTCATAATGAGCAGAGACCGTCACAAAGTTTGTGTTAAGGTGAACCTAACACTTGAAGCTAATTTATATGGGGGAAGGCAAACTGAGATAAAGCCCTGTGTGTATCATTCTCTGAAAAGGTCCCCAGCCAAAAAGAAAAACAAATCCTCAGGGAGAAGAAGCAAGTCTCCTCGGAGTAAGAGAAGCCGGAGTCCTCATCATTCATTTGTCAAAGTGAAGCAAGTAAGTGGACTGAGACGTTTTGATACTGTCCAATCTAGAGTCTCTTCCCTCCATAGCTAAGGAGTGTTGCATATATGTTTTCTTCGGTTTGCAATGGATTTTTTAAAAACTTGAGTTTTTTGCCTCTGCTTGTTTTGTTAAACACCCTACTTTGAATAATTGTTAATTTACATGTAGTTATAAAAATAGTACAGTACACTCTTGGCCCGGTGTCTCCCAATGGTAATATTTGACAGAATTCTGGTAAAATATCATCAGCAGAATATTGACATGGGTGTAGTCTAATAAAAGTGGGAGTTTGGGCCCACTTACGGCTCAGGTGGCTGAGATTGCTCGCGTGTGGGCCACGTAAAGCCTGAGGACCCAGGTTTCTTGATGTGCAGCCAGGGGAAAAACCAAATAAACTGCTAAATAAATAAAAAGACTTCCTTCTCTCCGGCTTTCCCTCTCTCACAGAATAAGTGAGGTGTGCCCTGGTGGACTAGCAATTGTATCAGTGGCCTCTAAGGGAGCAACCACATACCCGTAGGTTTGAGTCCCAGGTCCAGGGGGAAACAAGTAATGTGACCAATTCAACAAAAATAAAATGAAAAAAATGCTTCTCCTCTCACTACCTGCCTGCCTGCCTGCTTACTTGCACCTTTCCTTTACTACACCTACACTTTTCCTTTAAAAAAAAAAATATATATTGTATATAGTATGTGGTTACACTTTTCAGGCTCTCCATCCCCAACAACAAAAGTATTTCCTCACTTTCCAGAGGTTATCTTTTTTCTTTTTCTTTTAGAGAATGGAAAGGAGTGGGAGAGGGAGAGGGGAGGGAAAGGGGAGAAAGAAAGGAAGAAACACCTTTATTTAGTTGTTCGTTTTGGTTTTCTCCCTGATCTTGAGTTGTGGCCCCAAGTCCTTGGGATGTATGTGGTGTGCAGACCATGTCTTCGTCACCTGAGCCATAAGGGCAGTGTGCCCGGTAATCATTTTAATAGTTTGACATGTAGACTTAAAGGTGCTGTTATACTTTGCATATTCATTAGATTCTAAGCTTGCCTCCCCCCCCCCCCCAATTTTTCAAGAGGTTTTCATGAAAATAAAATAAGATTTATTTACAAAGCCTTCAAATGTAAGCTGCACTGGATTTTTGGTAGCATTAAAATGGCCCCCCAAAAGTGCAACTTAGAATCAAATACAGTATGTTCTTTTCTGTTCCTTTATGTTTTGGAGGGTGTGTGTTTGTAGTTTGTGCAGTTTTTATTTTAATGGAAAAGGGTAACTGGCACACCCCTGTGGCTAGCAGCTAAGGTACAAGTCATGTAAAAGCTCACAGACCCAGGTTCAAGACCTGACTGGGAGCTGGGATAGGGGAGAAATTTAAATAAAAACAAAAGAAAAGTAACCATATATATTATCCTTCTTACTAGTAATTGAAGTCTGTTGGAATTTTAGTTATTTTGTGTTATTTGTTAATGTAATTTGTCGTACTCTTTTCATAGTTTGTGCTATTTTGTCTAGTATACACTTCCTTTTTTTAAAAAAAAAAAAGAGAAAGGAGCAGGCAGGAATGAAGGCTAGTAGACAGGCAGCCAGGAGGAGGAAGGAGGAAAAAGCATCGATTTATTTGCTTATTTTTGGTTGTTCCTCCTGCCCGGGGTTGGAATCAAGAACCTGGGTCCACATGCTTGGCATGGACCATGCCCCATTTGCAGGCTTAATGCTGAGTCACCACAGCTTGTGCCTAGTGTACACTTACTTAAAATGAAGATTGAGTACTGGACGTTGAATTTAGGTCATCTGGTCGCTGTGACTTAGTGGCGTAGTAAGAAAGAAACTTGATCAGAGGGGTCAAAAGAAGAGGGTGGAGGGGGATTAGAGACTAATTTAAAAGCAAAACACTTTTGAAGAGTTTTTCTGTAAGGAGTTATGAAGAAATAGTGAAAACTGACCTGGGAAATGGGAATGTGCTGATGGAAAGATTCAGGGTGAAAGGGGAAAATAAGATTATGTATGAGAGAGGGAAGAGTCTAAGTATAGTATTCTTGATGGGGTAGGAGATAGGATCAGACTTCTAGGTATTGAAATTAGTTTTAGATGGAAGACAAATAGTTCACTCATGTTCATCGGAAGGGAAGGTAGGGTATATAAGTGTAGATACTATAGATGGGTACATGTGGACAGTCCCTTCTGGTTGAATAAGAGATGGGGAAGATCATTTGTGAAATTTTGGGGAGAGAGAACAAAACAGTCATCTGGGAGAATGAACAGATTGGTAAAATATGATCTCTGGGCATCATTAGGAGGGTCGTGCACTAAGATGGAACCAGTCAAAATAGTTTGTTTCTCTAGTCCCTCTCACGTACTTCATGCTGATTGTGGTTTTGCCAGGCGAGCGCAACAGAATGGCATAGTGGCAAGGGAGTTGGCCATACTGCTGGACCCTGGAATGAAACAAATTAAACAAAAAGGAAAGAGAGGGACTGTGCAGAAAATAGTAGGATCAGAGGATTGGATGTCTTATTGGGATGAGGATTGTTAGAATTTGATAAAATGTGGACTGGAAAGGTGACCAAAAAGAGGCATGCTTGACACTATAGGGGAGTTACAGCTATTAGAAATGAAAAAGGTCTGTATAACCAGGAGAGTGAGTGGCTGAGCTTGAAGGGAGGAGGCAAATAACATCCTCAAAAGAAAGGAACGCAAAGAACAGAGAGGCCACTGTGTTGGAAGGGCTACCTTCCTACTGAAATCACCAGGAGTCATGTTGGAGAGAATGACTTGAGTTAGAAGTAAAATTGACAAGAAGTGAGGGGAAATGATGCAGGGTTAGTAAATGACAGCAACATGAGAGTAATGGGTGATAATGGCCTTGAGTGAGATTCATAGCTGGGAGAAAGGGAATGTTGTGAGGAGTGTTCAAGTGTTGTCAGTGAGAAGTAAGGTGGAGCCTGCCTCTTGTCCAGGCCCAGAGATGGTGGGATCTGGGAAGAGAATAGGAGTCTGGGAAAAAACATTTGAAACCACCTCAGGGAATCACTGCACTCAGGGCAGAGCATGGATTCTGCTCTGTTAGAGCAAAGGAGAAAAGACCCATTAGAGAAAATGTTCAAGATGCAGATTTTGCTGAGCTTGCCACGCCACAGGATGTAGTGAAATGGTTTCAGGAGTTGAAGAAGGGTGGGATTTGGGAACAGAATAGTGGATGTCCAGAGTCTGGTGGGGATTAGAATACAAGGGAGATAGGGTTGATGACCCAGGTCTATGGCCTCTTGTAATGACTAATTTAATGGGATAAAGTGCATGATGAGATTTGTCTGGGTGAACTCAAGGTAGCAGATCCTGGTGGCAAGCTTGTGAATGCCTTGGGCTGTGAGGGATGGATGTCTGTGAGTCCCTCTTGATGCTTATTTTGGGGCACTAGCAAGTCTAGAAAAGCTGAGTCCTGTACTAAGCGAGCAAGCCCCATCTTGAGCTTGTGTATGGCAGGGAGAAGCCTGGCGGGGCAGGGGGTAGTGGGTTGGTCCAACGTCCCAGTCCCAGTGATTGGGCTTTCCTCTTTGCTCTTTTCCAGGAGGGGCATCCTTGCTTCTAGTATGCAGGGCTCCTTTTCTGATGCTTTGGTTATTAGTTAAGGATAAGCTTATATTTATGTGTTGATTAAATATTTTTTCCCTTTTCTTTTGAGCAGGGGAAAGGAGAAGGAAGCATTTGGAAGGAAGGAAGAGAAGGAGGAAGTGCTCTTGTTTGTTTACTTTTGGTTGTTTCCTCTACTCACACACCCATGTCTCTGAACTGGGTTTCTTGGGCTTTACATGGTTTTTGCCCCAGCTATTAGCTTACCATTTGAGTCACCAGGGCATACCAGATATTTATGTCTTTTGAAAATTGCATGTCAATATCCTTTACCTATTTCTTGCTTATTTTCTTCTTGATATATTTATATATCTGCTATGTATTACATTTTCTACAAGATTGATTTTTTTTTTTTTAAAGGAAAGGTATGGGCAAGGAATGAAGGGGGGTGGTGGGGCAGACAGGCAGGAAGAGAGAGGAGGAAGAAATATTTTATTTCCACTTTAGTTATTCACCACTGGTTGTTTCCCTCTGGGCCCAGACCTAGAATGCAGGGGTATATGGCCTACGTCCTTCATAGGCTATTAACCCAACCTCTGCTCCACCAGGGCACACCCAGATTGATTTTCAGTAGTTTTTTTTTTCCCCCCCAACACCATGGTATGTTTATCCTTTTTTCTTGAGGTTTGAAAAATGTCTATTAGGGTGTGCCCTGGTGGCTCAGTGGTTAAGTCTGTGGTTCCAGATCATTGTCATCCACGTAAAGGCCAAGGTCCAGTTCTTGACCCAGGGCCAGGGGAACAAGCAACATGAGGAACTCAATGGCTGTGTAGACACTTCTTTTCTTTTCTTGCCTGCTTACTTGCCTTCATTCCTGCCTGAGTCCTTCCTGTAAATAAAAATTTTTTAAAAGTCTATTAGTAATTTTTATAGATGTCTTTTATATATTGAGTATTTCTTGAGTTTATATAGAGACACTGAATAATTTTTTTGCTGTTATAATGAAATCTTTTAAAAGTACTATTACATTTTCATTTTTGGTATCAGAGGGAGCTAACTTTATGTTACTACTTAACTTTGTCATTCTACTTTCTGTATATGCGTCCCTATCAGTTTGCTGTAGATATTCTCATTCTAGGCCTCTAAACAGGGTTCTCAGTTGGCTCTGGAGTTGGACAGCAGTACAGGATAGTCTTGTGGCCTTAGCAGGGAACACAGCCACCACCGGGAACCGTATTTCTATGGGACATCGTGCTCTGAATGCCGAAGTCCAGGTCACAAGTGACTCGTTGAATGTAGCTTGTTCATGGATTGTGGACCGCCTTTAATTTTCTGAATCTCTCTGAATTTCAGGAACGCGAGGATCCTCCCCGGAGAGGGCGGGAGGATAGGCAGCACCGTGAACCATCAGGACAGGAACATAAGCGATCCAGGAACAGTACCCGAGACAGACACCGGGGCCATTCCCGCCCGAGGAAAACCTCTAATGAGAGGCCTGGGAGTGGTCAGACTCAGGGACAGGATCGGGACAGTCAGAACCTGCAGGCCCAGGAAGTAGAGCGGGAGTTTTATAATGCCCGACGGCGGGAGCACCGCCAGAAGAATGAAGTTAGCACCAGTGGTAACGAGTCTCAGGAGCTGGTCCCTCGACCTGGTGGCAACATTAAGGACAAAGAGGTGCCCGTCAAAGAGAAGCCAAGCTTTGAACTCTCTGGAGCACTTCTTGAGGACACCAACACTTTCCGAGGTGTAGTCATTAAATATAGCGAGCCCCCAGAAGCACGTATCCCCAAAAAACGATGGCGTCTCTATCCCTTTAAAAATGACGAGGTGCTTCCTGTCATGTACATCCATCGACAAAGTGCCTACCTCCTGGGTCGACACCGCCGCATTGCAGACATCCCAATCGATCATCCCTCTTGTTCCAAGCAGCACGCTGTCTTTCAGTACCGGTAAGTGTACCTGTGCAGAAAGAAACCAACAGCCAGCAGAAGCTGCGTCCTCAGTAAGGATGACTCACATTTGTGTACGTGTAAATGCAGAGCCCCACACCCCTCCATCTAATGCTAATCCCAGTTGTCTTTGAGTAATTGCTTACACGTGTGTAAGATTTCGAACTTGGTGTCGAGTCTGCTTTTGAATTCTGCCTCTGCCACTTTCCAGGTGGCACGCCACTCTGTGCTTCAGTTTCTATCCTACCTCACAGGGCTATTCCGAGGGTAAAATGGAAATTAAACTGAAAATGCCAGACACGCATTAGCTCAGTCTGTATCTTAACAGTTTACATACTACATCTGTTACTGTTTGATCCTCATTTCTGTGAGGAGGATAGGACAGATATCTCCCATTGACAGGTGAGCACATGGAAGCTCAGCTCAGCCAAAAGACTTGTTGAAGAATTATCACTATAGGAGAACTCTGCCGGAGATCTAACTCCCTGGACACTTAAAGTCCAAATGCACTGCTTGCTTCTCGTTGGGTCAGAAACTAATCTGAAATAAAGTAAAAGCAGCATTATATTGATCATAAGCAATGCAAAAGCATATTTTATTAACCATGGCAAGAGGCCTTGGATTTTCATTTTAAGCTTTTGATCTGCTGTGGTTTTCCTTCTCCCTCCCAATCAGGGACCAGTTTTCACACTTCTACTAAGTATAATTAAACTTCTCTCAGTTTCTAGATCTAAGGCCATAACTTCCTAGAATTTGAACTTAAAACTGTGTCCAAGTCAGATTATTTTTATTATCTAGGCTATAATAGCAGAGCGTTGGATGGTGGGGGTTAGGATTTTGCTCACCAGTTTCTCTCTCTTATCTCTGCCAGGCTTGTGGAATATACGCGTGCTGATGGAACAGTTGGCCGCAGGGTGAGGCCCTACATCATTGACCTTGGCTCAGGCAATGGAACGTTCTTGAACAACAAGCGCATTGAGCCACAGAGATACTATGAACTGAAGGAAAAGGATGTACTTAAATTTGGGTTCAGCAGCAGAGAGTATGTTCTGCTCCATGAGTCCTCTGACACTTCTGAATTAGACAGGAAAGAAGATGAGGATGATGAAGAGGAGGAGGAAGTATCTGACAGCTAGCAAACTTAACAGCCCAAACTCTTCAGAGACCTTTTCTTCAGAGGCTGTGGGATTGATTCAAAGAGCACCATGATGCTCTCTATAAAAGCCTCATGTTGCCTTAAGTCTTTCCTCTGTTGCTGACCAGCTTATGTTATAATTAGTGTAAGAAAACTGACTTCTGTATAGTTGAACATTTTTCTGTGGCACATCAGCCACATGCCTGTGGACTTTTGTTCGCAGACAGTCTCACCAACACGCCGTGTTTAGTAGAAGCGTTGTGGCTTTAGTCGGTGCTTTAAGAACTACTGCCTAGGAAACTAGAAATCCTGGTTAAAGGGGAATTGTGGCTTGTTCTCTTTGTACAGTTACTTTACGTATATAGTTACTAAGCTTTGTGGACAGACTTTGTTTTTGTCCATTTTGGTGGGGCAGAAAGGGGTCAACCCCCGAACAGCAAATCTTACTAAGCTTTGGTTAGCACCAAAACAACCTCGTGCGAGTGTGTGTGCGTGTGTGCGTGTGTGTGCACGCGCGCGCATGTGTGTGTGTACATATACACCAAAGCTTCGACCTGGTTGAGCTCTTGAGTCATAGAAGTTGATTTTGCACTTCATTTTTGGGGGTGGGAAATTACCACTTGACTATTGGATTGAAACAGATGCTTTCTGGAACCCACTTAAGAATATGACGGTAGAGGAAGATCATGGTTACTGCCAGTAGTGTTCAGTTAACATCACAAAAGGCTGAAATGGATGATAGATCTGTTTCCTGTGAGAATTCTGATTTCTCCATCAATTGTGTGCATAACACTTTTGATCATTTTATCCATTCTTCAACTCTTCATTTTTAATTCAAATGTTACTCCTGTTTCTTTCTTTGAGAAACAGTCATTTATGTGGCAGGATCTTTGCTGTTATTCTGACATTTCTTTGTGTCTAAAGGCAGTTGTGTAGTTTACACGTTTCATCTTTTTAAACAATATTCAAGATAGGTTGTATTTACCGTCCCAAGGCTAGAAAGCACGGGAATTATCCAGTTTTCTAATTTTTCATCAGAGGAATATGTGTAGTAGTTGTGACTACTTACTCTAATATATATATATATGTATATATATATATATATACACACACACACGTGTATGTATATACACATATATTGTGTGAGTGACTGTATAAAATTGTGTGTGAAAGAGCTGTATACTGATTTCATATGAGAATGTTTTGTGATGTAAATGTAATACTACTTACTACATTATAGGCAAAGGCCTCCCTGCATTTGAAGAGCAGGTTTTCATTTATATGTATTTTTGGGATAAAAAAATAATAAAATTTGTAAATATAGCCCCATTTCAAAGGGTAATACTTTCCTAGCATTGAGGACCTTGTGTTTATAATTCTATTTGCTGCTAAAGGAATCTTCGTAACAGTATTTTTGAGGTTAAAAAAAATAGGTAGTTGTGGAATGTGTCATGGAGTGAGGCCTGGAAATTTTGAAGATAGGACAGAGAGCTGCATTCCAGCTCTTCTATGCAACAGGAGGCCCTTTTGAAGTATGAGTTTTTTCTGAATTGGCAGTGAAGAGGTTTTCCTTCCCAGAATAGCTCCGGTTGGCACAGGCTACCCATAGTGGGCCTCACACCATTTGTCCCTGCCCTGGCTACGTTACCTGCAGCGGGTAGGGACGGAGAGTGGAGGAGTGCTAAGATGGGGAGAAAGGAGAGAGGACAGAACTCAGTTGTTGCTGCTGCTATGTCTCTTGGGCTGAAACTTCGGATACAAATAGGTCATGTTTTCCACTCACTACTCAGGGCTAAATATTGACTAGTGTGGGAATGGACAGCAACTAATACTTATTCAAAAGAAATAAAAGATCCCCTTTGAAGAGTGAACATTTAATAAAGGCAATTAAATGAAAGGTAAGATGCAGGGAAACTAAAACAATTAGCCCCCCTCCCCAGTGTGTTTTATATTTGCCCCTGTAGCTGCTATTTTCCTAATTTTGATACGGGCCATAGATCACATACTGCATAAATGCATGTCTCACAGGTGGCTCTTGTTCTGGTGAATATGTCTTTCGATTCAGACTGCTGTTTTTTTCTGGCTGGGATAGGCACTGGTCTGGCATCTCACTCCAGGGCCGCTACCTCGTTCAGTGTGTGCTGCTGCTGCTTCTGGTCGCCGCTGTGATAGATGGCCACTTTGCCTGCATTTTTTCAATAAGAGGTCCCAATTTTCTCGTAATCGTTTGCTCTAGTGGAGGAACGGCTTCCTGAATGAAGAAATTCTCTATGCCAAGCATCTGGGCAAGTGTCCCCTCTCTTTTAAAGAAAGGAGTCAAAGACAAGACAGCCGATCTCCAAAGGCAAATATCCCCAGCAGACTTCATTTGAAGTTGACATAACCCTAGAACTTTCTTGAATGAATTCATTGCATGGAAACGCGTGTTCATCTTATTTCGATGCATCTTCTTCATTCCTTACCTTTTCTCCACCCTGACTGACTTACCTGAAAATCACTGCTGTCAATATCTAGCTATTTGCAAAAGAGCCCCTTGCTGCTGAGCTCCTCTCAAATGCTCGGTGGTCTACAGTTCTGCTGAGGTGGGAGATAGGCCAGTATGGGAAAGAATCGTGAGGTTTTCCCTAGCAAGTCTCTTCCTAGTCATCTTCCAGTTCATTCTCATGTTGGCAAAGTACAGCTCAGTAAGTCCAGCTGATAGTGGAGCTTTCAAGTCCTTTTACTGTATCCTGGTGATAAGTGAACAAGAATAATTCAGATAACGGAATTTTTAAAAATTTTATATTGATGATGCTGTAACAATAAAAGATAATTTTATATACCTATATATTTCAGGTTATCACTTGATATGGTACTCAGGTGGCTTTATAGATATTTTTCTTTTTAAATTAATTTTTTTTAAAGTTACAGGCAGGAATGAAGGTGAGTAGGCAGGCAGGCAGGAAGAGGGGAGAAAGAAGCATCTTTATTTTTTTATTTAGTTGTTCACACTGGTTGTTTCCCCACGGACCTGGGATTTGAACCCAGGGGTATGTGGCCTGCTATCAGAAGTGAGTGACCTAACTTTCTATTTTTTTTTTAACATCCTTCCCTTTGTAGAGTTTAGTTGTAGATATGAGGAAAGAAATGACATGTTAATCAGCACCTAAGTGCAAAATGCGAACTGGCCAGCAATGCCTTCTTGTGAGGTAATGTCCTGAGCCCATGATGTCCCTAGGCAAGTGAGTTTAAATCAAGTGAAAAAGGTACTTGATTTAAATTAAAACTTTGGAATTTAAAGCTTCACTTGGTTTCTTGGGTAAAGTTTCTGATACTATTTATTAAGTGGGAAATCATTTTAAATTCTAATTGATTTGTTCACATTTACTCTAAAGCTGAAGTGAATCAACCCCCAGTCCATTAGCAGTTGCATCAGTTTACTACGCCAGCAGTTAGTTTAGCTGGAGTTTCTAACTCCAGCAGCTGGAGTTAGAAACAGGGACCCGGGATTTAGAAGGCTGTACCATGCGCAAAGATGGCAGTTGAGCTGTGCGTTAGAGAACACGTTGACTTTGGACCAGGGGGCGAGCAGGGCATTGTGTCAGATTGAGCAGTCCAGGGGACAGCGGGAGCAGAGCAGAGTATGTGGGAAGGGGCCTATAAAATCCAGTTGCTTACCTGAAGTTCCACAGTAAGTCACTGGTAGAGCCAGGATGAGGGATCACCTCAGTCTTTCCTCAGTGGTCTTCTGCCGAACTGTTCTACCTTAGGAGCCAGGCTTAGTGGAACAGTCTGAGGAAGGAAAAGACTGCTCATTAGGTGACCTGGTTCATAGGGGATTCAAAAAAATCAGTGGATGGGACTTTCAGGGATAGAGAATTGCTCAGGCAAGCCCTCACCTAAGTCAGAGCTACTTGGAAATCATGTTAATTCATAAAAATTGACAAATATTCAATCATTGGGGGCCTAAGTGCCATGAACTGAGATCTCAGTAATGAAATCTGCCAATACTTAGGAGAATTTTATATGCACAAGGCATAGATCTAAGTGTTTTACATGTATACTAAGGCGTTAATTCACTTCACCCTCAACTCTACAGCAAACTTCCAGTATCGTTCCATTTTGTAGATTCAGAGACCGAGGTATAGAGAGGTTAATGTCACACAATGGTAGGGAGGACCAGGGTTTGAACCCAAGGACTCCAGTTCCACATGTCACATTCTTAACCACTGTGCTATACTGCTGCTCATGGTTGTGAGATGCACACAGTCTGGCCCTCATGGTGCAACATAAGCTGCAGTCACAGACAGTGCCACGTGGCAGAAGCATGAGGATCCTGGAAGCACACAGGAGAAACAGGTTTTGACAAAGCCTTAAGAGTCAGGGCAAAGGAGTCAGCCAAAAGGCCAATGGGGATAAGAAAAAGAGGAACATTTTTAGACCTAGAGCCTAGCCTTCAGAAATGCCTGCGATAATAAAATAATGAGGCTTTCTGGTTTTTGATAGTGTGGTCTAAGATATTTTTCTGAACCCTCTTGCTGAAGAAAACTTTTAGCTAAAATATAAGCAAAAAAAAAAAAAAAAAAAAAAAAAAAAAAAAAAAAAAAAAAAAAAAAAAAAGTCTTAAATCATCCAAAACTGACAAGTTAGTAAAAAATAGCTATCAGACTTAAAGCAGAGATAAACAAGACTCCTGAGAGAAAGTACAGAATCTTGGAAACCACAATTGATCTAAAGGACAGTCATACTTGATTCTAGCACATCAGACCTTACCCTACGCCAAATGGGATAGCAGTCAAAACTCAAAGCCCGATGACAGTGGGAAGTCTAATAGAAGTAAGTTTCCCAACAAGAAAGCTGACATGTCAAAGGAATGGAATAAAAGAGTGAACCAGAAATTGAATACGCCCTAGGTGTTACACTGGGGAGTTCAGGAAACCACAAACCTTGAATATAAGATGACCCTGCCTCCAGGTGTCCGATAGAAATAAATGTGTTTTTTTCGGGTGAAGGAACTTATAATTTCTCTAGTTATTTCCACATTGTTTTCTCTAAAGATAAAAATTTTTAAAGCACATAACATGGTAACTTTTAGAGGCCAGATACTTAAATTATAAGATACTATTAAATGTTTATGGTTAATATTTTTAAAAAAATGATAAACGAAGATAATCACAGGCAACAAGAGATGGGAGTTCTTTAAAATACCAACTAGAACTTTTTTTTTTTTAAAGGAAAGGTACGGGCCAGGAATAAAGGTGAGCAGGCAAGTAGGCAGGAAGAGAGTAGGAAGAAGCATTTTATTTCATTTCTATTTAATTGTTGACACTGGTTATTTTGCCCCTGATTTAGGAGTATGTGACCTGCACTCCTTCAGAGGCAATTGACCCAACTGCTATTCCACCAGGGCGCTCCTAAACTAGAACTTTTAGAAATGAAAAAAAAGCAATAACTGTAAACTTGTCAATGGATAACTTTAAGGGAAGCTTCAGGAGGAATTAGTGAACTGGAAGATAGGTCAAAAGAAGTTATCCTTGTATATAATTTAACAAACATAATTCTTTAAAGACATAAACTAACAAAATTCACCTGATAGAAAATAGACGATCTGGGGGTGCCATGATGGATTAGGTGTAAAGCCCAAGGACCTGGGTTACAAGCAAAAATAAACAACAATAAATGCTTCTTCCTCCTGTTTCTCTGCCTGTCTACTTGCCTTCTTACTGTCTGCTTCCATCCTCTTAAAAAGGAAAAGGGAAAAAACCTAACCCAATCCAAATAGTCCTATAGTTATTAAGGAAATGGAGCTTGTAATTTAAAAGCTTCCTAAAAGAAATATCCAGACTCAGATGGTGATGGTTTCACTGAAGAATTCTACCAAGAATGCAATTTCAAGAAGAATTAGCAACATTCTATATCATCTCTTCTAGAAATTAGAAAAGCAGAAAACACCTCTCAACTCATTGTATGAAAGTCTGTATTACTTTGATACCAAAATCAGATCGGACAATGCAAAAAATACAAAAAACTAATAAACCAAGTTCCTCAAAAATCCTCAAAAAAGCAAATTGCAGCATATATAAGAAAAATTACACAACATGGCTGAAAAGGGTTTACTCAAGAGAGACAAGGCTGTTCAACATTTAAAAATGAATCTATGAAATTATATCAAGAGTATAGAGAAATCATCATCCTGTCAATAGATGTAGGGAAAGCATCTGACAAAACTCAACACCCATTCATAATAAAATCCACCAGTAGACTAGGAATAGAGGGGAACTTCCTCAGTCTGATAAAAAGCATCTACAAAAACCCATAGATAATGGTGAAAGACATCTATCTCTGTCTCTATGTCTAAGAGAAAAAATCAAGGATGTCTCTGCTCCAACCAAGCTTATTCAACATAGTACTGAAAGTCCTAGTCAGTACAGACTAAAAGGAAATGAAAACCATAGATTGATTGGAAAGGAAAATAAAAACTCCCTATTTGCAAATGAAATGATTGTTTATATAAAACAATGAATCTATGAAAGAAGCCAAACTCTTAGAAATTTTAAGGGAGTTCAGCAAAATCCCCAGTTACACACTAAAATTATCCAGAATATAGATAGCATAGAGCGAAAAAAAAATGGAATGTTTAATCTGAGTTCCAGAAGGAGAGAGAAAATGAGGCAGAGACATATCTGAGAATTTTCCAAAACTGGTAAAAGATTCATGGTGAAATTGCAGAACTCTGAAAAACCGAGGAAGCTGGAGAAGCTGGAGAAGCTGGAGAAGCTGGAGAAGCAGGGCCCAAGAGAAAGCAATGTTAATGATATCGACTAAATAAATGCTAATTTAAAGTCCTTATTACTTGACAAGCCCCTTACATAAAGTAATTTACTCTTTCCAGCAACTGTATTGGGCGGGTACTATTATACCTCCGCTTTACAGATGAGGAGGTTGAGGCCAGTAAAATTGACTTGCCCCACGTGGCCTAACCAGTGATAGCGGCAGGATGCTGAACAAGGGAGCTGTGACTCCAGTTGGGGTCCATCGCACATGTTGAATCTCTAACGGCAATGGAAGCCATCGAAAGGTTTTAATTTATCACTTTTTTTTTTTTTTTAGAGCAAACCATCGTGGCACCACTGTGGATAAGGGACTGAATGGAGCTAAAGGTGGAAATAGGAGGCTGCTGGAGTACGTAGCCCAAACCAGGGAGGACCTGATGAATGACGGACATGGCAGATAAAAGCAAATGGGTTCGTGGCTTCTTCAGGAGTAGAATTCACAGGACTTGGTTTAGGAAGGGATTAAGGGTGTGGCGAGGACCAGGGCAAAGCCGTTCGCCGCGGTCCGCCGGGCCGGGCGCGCGAGCCGGGGGCCCAGAGCGCGGCGCGCACCCCCGGAAACCGCGCGCGCGCGCGCAGGCGCAGTGCAACGAGCGCCCCCTGGCGGCGGCGGCTCCCGAGCCCGCCCCCAGCCTGCCGCCGCCGCCCGCCTCTGCCCAACATGGCGATGCACAACAAGGCGGCACCACCGCAGATCCCCGACACCCGGCGGGAGCTGGCGGAGCTCGTGAAGCGGAAGCAGGAGCTGGCGGTGAGCGGCTGGCCGGGTGGGCTCCCTGCGCCTGATCCCGCCTCCACCTCTACTCGGCGTGCCCGGCCGTTACTCCGCGGGCGCAGCGCGGCGGCCCGGATTGCGGCGGCCTGTGGCCCGCCGGCGCCTCGGCTTCCCGGCCGCGCTGTGCGCTCCCGGGCCCGGGCGCGGGGGCGGGGCGCCGAGCGGGCCGGGGCCGAGGAGGCGGGAGGCGTGGAGGAGGGATGGCGCCCGGGCCGCGCGAGCGGTGGGATGGCGAGCGTCTGAGCTGCGTGGGTAGCGGCGGTTGTGTCCACCGCCCTTTGCGGGTGGTGGGCGGGCGGCGGGTCCGGGGGCTTGGAGTGGTGGGTGCCGGCGTGTTGGGGGGTCTGCAGGAGATTGGGTCTGGCTTTGGGGGCGGGGAGGGCGACCCAGCCATTCATTCTGGTCAGTGGATGACGAAGGGGCGCGTGCCCTTTGGGGGGCTAGGGCACTAGCCTAGGTCTGTTGGGTGCGTTTTCTGATGGGCTGGCCTGTGATGTGCTCGAGAAGGTGACCGACGAGGGACGAGGACTCGGTCCGGGGAATCAGAAATTGTGACGTGCACACACTGTTCCAGCACCCTGGTGGCTCAGCCCTCCTTCCCGCGTTTTGGCTGCAGCGCCGGAGAGGCCCGTCGCACCTGAAGCTGCCCTTCCCGGTTTCCATAGCAACTGGCAGCTCAGTGCGGGCGGCCTCTCCGAGCCTGCGGGGAGGGGAGCGAGTTGGCGCTGCGAGGCTGATTCTTCCCTCTCATCCTTCCCTCTCCGCCCTGGCGGGTTATCTTTTTTCGTGGGAGTAGAGGCTGCTCACGTTCTGCTTCAGCCTGGGTTCTTGACTGGGTTTCTGCGAACCCTCTTAAAGTCTGTAAAATGTTGCATAGGTGCATTTTTCTGGAGACAGGCTCTATGCATTCTGTTCTCAAAAGGATCCCACAAGATAGGTCTAGCTGTAGACTGTCGTAGCTTGAAATAGCCTGCCCCTCCCGTTATCCATTTCTCCACATGGGTGGTTTAGTGTGGTTGAGCTTGAAATTATAAGCAGTTAATATCAAGATTTCAGTGTGATCAGACTTATTTGCATTTAAAGGCATGATTCCATTTCCTTGTTTTTCATTCCTCAGGAAACACTGGCAAACTTGGAGAGACAGATCTATGCTTTTGAAGGCAGCTACCTGGAAGACACTCAGATGTACGGCAATATTATTCGTGGCTGGGATCGGTATCTGACCAACCAAAAGTGAGTGTCTGAAGCTGTAGCGTCTGTGCCCTAGTAATGTTTATTTTAGGATTATATATGTTCTTGGCAGCAGCTTTGCACAGAGACAGTAGTAGAATGATATGGAAAGAAGTCTGAACGTGAACTCACATCTGAATCAATCACAGCCTCCTCACCAGTAATCCTGGATAAATCCGACATCTGTAAAATAGGGGAAATTGAACTGTGGCACAGGGGATTAATTGAAACAACATATGACAGTATCTCATACAATAGCACTATATTAGTGCTTTTCACATTTTAATCAGTCACCGCTTCCGCCTTTATAATATTTGCCATATTCACTTGCCAAGGGTAGCCCTGTTTGATAACTGCCTAAAATTTTCAAATGTAATAGTACATGAACACTTGATACCCTTCACCTGCATTCACTAATTGTTCACCTGTTGCCACATTTGCTTGCTTTTTTTTTTCTTCCTTTCTGGTATGTGTGTTTCAACATACACCTATGTCTGCATTTATTTTTTTTAATTTTGAAATAATTAATAGCTACATAGAAAGTTGCAAAATAGTACAGAGAAGTACCTTGTGCTCTACCTACCTGAATTCTCTCACTAGTTAGCTTTTATGTAACTACAGTATAATATCAAAATCAGGAAATTGGCTTTGGTACAGTATGGATATATAGTTCTGTCATTTTATCATGTGTGTAGATTCCTATAACCACCACTGCAATCAGGATACAGAACTATTTCATCATCACAAAGATCTTCTGGCTGCTCCTTTATAGTTATATCTCTTCTTTACCCATACATTTTTTTTTCTAAACCATTTTAAAGTTAGGAGCAGGTATCATGACACTTTATCCCTAATTATGTCCATCGTTGCCGCCTAAGAATAAGAACATTTTTCTTACCCAACCCCATGTATCATGCTGAAAATTAGTATTACATTAATAGTGTCGTCTGTTATGTCTTTATTCAAATTTCTCTAATTTGAGAGTGTCTAACTTTTAGAGGTTACAAAATGGTGATTCTCTAATTTTACTATTCCTTTTTACTTTGCCGGCCTTCTGAAATAAGAGTTTTTCCCTTTAATATTCTCTGTCTCATGTATCTTCTTTAGTACCACAAAAAAAAAAAAAAAAAAAAAATCAGGTATGCCCTGTATTGGTTAGATCGATCACCTCAGAAGGATCCCAGTTCATGCACATTCCAAGGCTCAGGTTCCTGTCCTGGATGCTGGGAACAACCAGTGAGAACAACTAAATAAAAATGAAATTGCTTCTTCCTCTTCTCTCTTCCCGCCTTCCTGCCCGCTTTCCTATTTAAAAACAAGACAGTGTGCTATGATCTAGTACTGTCATTTTTTTATCGTTAGGTTTATTTTACTTAGTATAACTTTTATTTAAATATACACAGGGAAGTACACAGCTTAGTGACTTCACAGAGTAACCACACCCTCATTATCCTTTTTTGGTGTTTTTCCCAAGTGTGGCCAGAAGGAGCCTTCCCAAGCTGCTTCCTTTGTTCTTTTAACATGATCCTATTAGGCTTTGAGTACTTCCTGCTTTCTCTCACCTGTCCTTTTCTTGTCCCAGACCTGGTATCAGCTATTTCCCTAAGGAATGCTGGTTCTTTACATTTTTATTTCTATATTTTAAAAATCTCTAGATTTCTGAGTTTGTTCTCTATTTATTACAAATTTAATATTATGAGATTATTATTTTATACCAGCCCCAGGTCTTGAACCCAGTCAATAGGCTTTACATGACCCGCCCCTTAGCTGTCTCAGCCACCTAAGCCCTGTCATTTAGTAATCTTTATTCATTCATTCATTCTGTCCCCTGGCCCCACCCAAGTCTCAAACCCAGGTCTGCAGGCTCTACAAGGCCTGTTCCTTAGCTGCCTCAGCTGTGGGAGTCATGGGGTACGCCCTAAGGGCTTTTTTTTTTTTTTTAAAGGAAAGGTGCAGGCAGGAATGAAAGCTAGTGAGGCAGACAGGTAGGAACAGAGAGGAGGATGAAGCACTTTATTTGACTGTTCATCTTGGTTCTTTATTCTTTACCCCAGCCCCAGGATGTGAATCTGGGTCCTTTGGCTGTAAGTGGACTGTGCCTGCCAAAGGTGACTGACCAAACCACTACTCCGGTGCCCTAAAGTGATAATTCATATCACTGATTCTTTGTATTTGTTTTAATAATAATCAGTAAAATATATATATGGTAAAATGAAATGTTTGTTACCCACCTATGGTGAGCTCATGTGCTGCAGTGGGCATGCGCACTGTACCTTGAAAACATTGCTGTCAGCATAGGTGTTCGGCATAGATGTTATTGGTTAAGCCAAGCGGTGTGGAGGCAGACATTGCTGTATGGAACATGGTTTTAAAAAAAAAGTGTTGCTTATATCTGCCATGGGCATCCTCTCCTTGAGCCATAGATATAGCTTTGTGCTTACAATGAATTTCTTCTGTGTTTTAGAAACTCCAATAGCAAAAATGATCGAAGGAATCGGAAGTTTAAGGAAGCTGAGCGGCTCTTCAGTAAATCCTCAGTTACATCAGCAGCTGTAAGTGAGGTGGAGGGATCTTTCTGTGGCCCATTACTGAGGAATAACTCAGTCTTTTCCCTCTGTGAGTGTTCTCCTGAGGTTTGTTACAACTTTTCTAGTAATTGATGGTTTGTTTTTTTCAGGCAGTAAGTGCGTTGGCAGGAGTTCAGGACCAGCTCATTGAAAAGAGTAAGTGTATTTCTTTCACTTTTTCATAAATTTATTTTTAAGCTACCATGTAGTTCCTATATTTAATTCCTGTCCAGTTGTGTACCTGAAGACGGCATCTCTTATGTACTTTCATTGTCTTCCTAAAAGTTAGAAACTCTTTTGTGTTAACTTTAATCATGTTTCCATTTTTCTTTTAACCTATCTTTTCCTTTCTTATCACATGAAGGTTGACTTTTAGCTGCTGAAAGACACAGAGATATGTCTTCACTCCTGATAAATATTCTGAGGGAATATTTTTTAAGTTGAAAACCTTTTATCATGGAAAGTTTCAGACATATTTAATAATTCCCCATGTATATAACTTAATAATTCTTAGGAAATTATGATCCTGTAAATAGTACGTACCTGTGTATTCTTAAATATGAAACAGAGAGTAGTTAGTATTTACTTAGTAGAGAAATTATTTCATTATATGGCAGCCATGCAGTCTAATTCTTTTCTGGTTTCTAGTGATAGGATATGGATCTGTATCTTTATAGTTCTGAGTCAGACACTATGCAGCTGTATTGGATGCTCCCCTTGTGCATTGGATCACTCCGAGAGCAACCTGCTTTTTTCGTATTGTGGTTGTGTCCTTCTTTCAGATGATGTGTCTTGTAGGATTTAGTTTGTGTGCATTGGGGGACTAGTTGGAAGCAAAGGTATTTTGATGTTTTTGGAATTAGAGCTACTTAGTGACTTCAGTTTTCATCTGTATCAATTCTAAATTTTTAGCTCAATTCCAAATCCCTTTCTTGAACTTAAGTCATGTATTTCTAGAAAATTCGGCAAACTGTCTTCTAGACATTTTCACTCAGCTATTCAAACATTTTTTAAAAAACTGAACTGTTTCCTTTCAAACTTGTTTACCCAATTTTTCTGTTACAGTGCATCTGTTTTTTCTCACTGAAAACTTTGGGCATCTCTGACTCCTTTCTGCAAACTAATCAATTGTACCAAATCCTCTTGATTTTTATTTTGCTATAGCTGTCAGTTAAATCTTACTACCTTTCAATTTATGCCACTTCTAGACTGTGGAGCTGTTATTTCTAGAGTAACAAGACTGGTGTAGGAACATTTGGACCTCACTTCTCTGAGTTGATATGTAATGATGTCTGACTTCTCACTTTTCACGAGTCTATATAATCTTGCTCCTGGCTTAATGGTTAGTTCAGCATATGGCTTGGTACTTAACTCCCCACACAGATTGTTGGCACCCAAGTCCTTGTCAAGAAAAGACTCTTAAAGCCCCTGTTTCAAAGGCGTGAATGAGACACAAAGTAAAGATTTGCTGAAGCATATGCAAGTCATCCATTCCCCTAACCTCTTCCCCCTGGATTGCGTCCCACCCCTGGAATACATTGTGTTGTATACCTTTGTCTTCCCTATAAAGTTGCATGTGATAAATTATACCTTGGGTCTATTTAATATGTCAGATTAAGAGAATATTGCACATGTTGTTAGTATCATTGCTAATCATTACCTTCTTTATGAATAGTTTTTGTCCCTTGAACAACTAGTTGGCTTTTACTAAAAACCTGGTAATGGACTATTTTCCCTCTTTTTACAGGTGCTAACATGTTTAAAGCCAAATCTGTGTTTCCCCCTGTAGAAAGCAAATAGGAATTTATAGCATTCATTTTGAGATTAAATACTGCATCCAGCTTACTTAACTCTTCTGTTTCTCTTTGCTTATCTTATTTTAAATTTATTAGATTTCATACATGAATTTTGGGAAACTCTTGATTTTTTTTGTAATAAAACAGAATATAAGAGAATTACATAAATACTGGCGTTCATTCATTCAAATGGTCAGAGCCCCTTTAAAATAATTCTGTTGCATTCTATCTCACTTCCATCATTACCATTTCACACTGTTCGTTTTTTTTTAAAGGAAAGGTATAGACAGAAATGAAGACAAATAGTAGGTAGACAGGAAGAGAGAGGAGGAAGAAGCACTTTATTTTTATTTAGTTGTTCACATTGGCTGTTCCCCTGGCCCTGGGTCCTGAACCCCGGACCTTTGGATGTATGTGAAGCTGCTCCCAGGTGTAGGCCACTAGGCCACCAGGGCGCTCCCCCTACTGCTGTTTTTTAAGATTTGATTTGTCTCAGTTTTCTGTAGTTAACTGCAGTATGTCTATGTTTCTTTTTATTTCTCTGGCTTGGGTTTTGTTGAACTTGAAACTGAGGTTTGATATTTTTCATCAGTTCTTGGAAATTTCCAGAGTTTACTACTTCTTTTGATAATACTACATTTGCTCCATGCTCTTTTTCCCTTCTGGGTACTCTGTTTAAGTTATTAAATCTCATTTTATCTTTTATATCTTTCATTATCTCTTCTATACTTCTGTCTTTTTGTCTGTGCTGCCTACTATTTCACTAATTTTCTTGTCAGTTGAATCTGACTTGCTATTAAACCTTCCCTTGAGTTCCCTGTTATTACTTTAATTCCAGAATTTTAAATTATTTCTGAAGTCTGCAATGTCATTTTTCAATAGTTTTCTCTGCATTTATTTTCAAACCGTCTTTTTACTTTTTTAAGCAGAATAAGCATAGTTGTCCTATTGCCTGTATTTTACTTTAATTTCTGAAGTTTCGAAGGACCTGTTTCTGTTTTCTGTTGCTTCTGCTGGTTATTACTCATAAAATCTTAATTTCTCTGTGTGTCTGTATATTGTTCATTATAAGTAAAAGTATTTGTAGAATAATTTAAGGGTCGGATAAAAGTGCCGCCTTCTAGAGAAAACATGTTTGCTTCTGTTGGGTGTTTGGACCTCTTTAAACCAAGTTCAAGGCTTGGAAGACCCAGGTGATTCAAACTAAAATTCATTCCATAAAAGGAAGGATCCGTTTTGCCTTTCACTTCTTTTCCTTTGTACAGAATCTCGCCCATGTCTCAGAATTTCCATGTAACGGATCTTGTGGAATGACTCCTGTGTTTTTGATCTTAGTGGCAATGAAGTAAATATTCTTCTCCTCTAACATTTTGACTTGCATATTTTAGACCTCAAAGATTTTGAGTTTTGCACTTTGGGCATTTAATTTTCAAACCATTCTGATAATTTTCCTCAAAAATGCATTACTTTGTACTTCCGTAGGCTTCATATGTACCCAAACTCGAATGACAGAGTGGACTAGCATGGGCTCCAGAGGGGAATTTCATGCAAATTAGTGAAGCATTGTATGTTTTTGTAAAAAGTAAAGTAAAAGCAAAGCAAAACAGGCAGATTTTTATCCAGTTTCCTTTAAAGGATCAGCACAGTCTCTACTGTTTGTTTTACTGGACTTGGCTCTGAAGCGTTCATCAAATCAAATCTCTCCAGCATTGACGCCATTCCCGCGGGTAAGAACATGACTGCATGAAGCGTTACTGTAGACATGTTCTTCAGACTTTGTGCTGAGCAGAAGTTCCTGCCTTGGTGCTGCTTAATATCTATTCCCACTTTGTAATAAGTACTGTCTCATTTGTAAGATTTGTTCAACTTAATTCAGGTCCGTCATTCTTCGCTCTGAAAGTGCATTGTTGACTTTCATGTCAATGAGAAACAATCCTGTGTGTCTTTTCACAGTGGCAGCATCATATGATTGACTGACCTGCTGCTGTTCTTGCTTTCTTGCTCCCATGAAGCAAGGAAGAACGTTTTTTATTACCTTGTGGTCTCACTTTGCATTTTAACTGTGTTAATCTTATCTCCTTGGCAGCAGTCACTCCTATAAACCACTTTTAGCCTAAAAATCCTAACAAAAGGTTTGTTCAGAAAACCAAGATAGAGACATTTGCTGTTTGATGTCACTTCTCTGTTGGAAATTCCTCATGATTTCACTTTGTTATGACTTGCTAATGACTGTTGTTACTATAAATAGTCCTTACTATTTATTTAGAATTTGACTTGCATGTTTGTAGATCTCCAGGATACTGAGATTTGAACCTTATGTTCTAAACGCTGAACAAACACCTTGCTCTGTTGTCTCTTTTAATCCTTAAAGCTACCCTTTAGCAGAGGTGTCCATTATAAGTGCAATGAAACTAGGGAACTTTGTTGTAGTCTAAAGTTCCAGTGCCTTCTCCATAAGCACTTACGAGAAAGAATTCTTGGCATGCCCTGGTGGAGCATGGTTAGGTCAATGCCTCCCAAGGACGCAGGCCTCATATCCCTGGGTTCAATCCTGACCCAGGGGGAAATAACCAGTGTGAACATCTGGAGTAGAGATAAAATGCAGCTTCTTCCTCTCTCTTCCTGTCTGCCTACTCGCTTCATTCCTGCCTGCACCTTTCCTTTATTTTATGGATGGGAAAACTGACTCAGAAGGATTAAGCAGCAAGTTTAGTAGTCTTATCCATTATCTTAATAAAATCCCTTAATTTGGCCTTTATTCCTCTTCTTAACCTGTCATTTCATTTCACCTCTCATTTTTCAGTCTCTTTGAAGAGATGTTTGATTCATTTGTCTCAAATACACTTGTGCTTTCTCACCTCTGTACCTTCGCTTGTGACTTTTTGGGGTACTTATTTTGGCTTCTCATTTTTCAAGGTTCAGTTTAAATTCCACACTTTCTTCTCTGACTCCCATTCTACTTAATATCCATATCAGTTCTTAGGGTTGTGGGACACTACTTGGGATATCACCTCTTCAGAGAGGTAATGCAGGTGGATTCTCCATTCATAGGACTTTGATTCAGTTTATACTGTTTCATCTATATTTGATATATTCATATGTACAAGTCAACTCAGCCTTATAGAATATGACCAATTCAGCCATTTAGTCAGTATTTTCTTAGCAACTAGCCCAAAGTAAGTAAACTGTTGATTTTGTTCTTCTTTGTCTTTTAATAGAATTGCAACATAGACAAAATTTGCTGTATCTAATTTGCCTTCCTTACCTGTCTCCCAACATTTTTAGTTAATTCTTCTCTACCCTGTGCCCAGCTCCTACTCAGTCTTGTATCCCTTCTGTCATCCTGTCTATGATCCATAGATTTTGTGACTTCATGTGTCCTTAAGTTATTTTCTCTCCACCCAGTGCCTCCACTATTTGGATTTTAGACATGACTTTTTTTTTTTTAACCTAAATGAAAATAGAACTGGGTATGCGAAGGGAGGCTGTCCTGATCATACTTCTCTTAGACTCATCTTTTTATATTTCATTAGATGTTTTTCCCAAATAAAGTAAAATATTCTCATTATGCTTAGTCAAGTTATTCAAGGGTAAATATGAAAAAAGTTAATTATCTGCTCTACTATTCAGTTTCAGCCTTCTGAGAGAACTATCATTAACAGCTTGGTATTATCCTAACATCTTCCTGTACACACAAACACACAAGCACACACAGTTGAAGATTTTTTAAATAAATTGAATCTCTCTGTGCATATTATTTGCTCATTCATTGATGATATTACATATACTCCTGCCAATTCAGTATATACAGAGTGAGTCAGTATAGAACCAAACCGTGAGTTCAGATCCCAGCACTACAACTTATTAGCCGTGTGACCTTGGGTAAGTTTCTTAACGTCCTGTCCTTCAGTTCTATCCTCTGTAAAATACATCATGCTTGTGTAAGCTTTTGTGGGGGTTGTATATGTTAATTTTTAAATGTTAAACTTTAAAGTCTATAGAACAATGCCTGGCTTGAAAATGAGGACTCTTTTTTTTTTTTTAAAGGAAAGGCACAGGCAGGAACGAAAGCAAGTAGACAGGCAGGCAGGAAGGAAGAGAGGAGGAAGAAGCATTCTCATTTATTTTTATTTTAGTTGTTCATCTTGGTTGTTCCCTCTGGCCCTACAGGAACCCAGGTCGTTGGGATGTAGATGGACTACACGTGGCCAGGGGCGATGAATCAACTAGTCCACCAGGGCATTCCTCTAGTGAGGAATTTTAATGTGTTAGTTATTTGTTAATATCTCACTTAAAAAACGCAGAAACATGCCTGACAGTGGGTTGTGCCTGCTCTGTTGATGAGTAGATTGTCTCCATTTTCCCCACTCTGAGCAGTGTCACAGTAGTAAACTTCCTTGTGCACAGATGTTTGTGTAATGGAGTTTTTGTTTCCCTGTGACGGTGTCCCAAAAGTGGATTACTTTTTTGAAAGGATGATTTTCATAAATATGACCCAATTACTTCCTGTGATCTAGTGGAAAATACATATTGTCATTATCCCCTTTCTCATAATACAAACTCCTAAAGTCCTTGGGCTCTGCAGAGCAATAAGAATGCTTAACATGAGATGACTGACTGGGAGCCCTAGATAGCTTCAGGTTGGGATTGGTTGTCAGGCAGACCAAGCCTTGATTAAAAGCTTAGAAGTTTGAACCCTGCCCCACCAGACCCCCAAGTGGTTGAGTTCATCACGAATCGCCAAGTGTTAAGCAGTCCATCCCTGTGTAGTGAGGCTTCCATCAAAACCCCGAAGTGATGGTGGAGTTTTCTTTGGTGAACACAGTAAGGTGCTGGGAGGGCGGTGTATCTAGAAGAGGGCATGGAAGCTGGCCCGTTCCTCACCGTACGCGTCCCTTCCATTTGGCTGTCCTGAGCTGTCTCCTTTATAATCGTTAACTCTAGGTAATACATGTTCCGGAGTCCCGTGAGCTGTTCCAGCACGTTACTGAATCTGAGAAGGAGGCGATGATGGTGGCTGCTTAGCGAGTAGAAGCCCTGGCACTTGCTCTGGTGCTGGAGGTGGGAGGCCCCCTTGTGGGACTGAACCTCTGCTTCCCGTGGGACCTGCCCTTACTCGGGTGGTTCATGTTGGGACTGAATTGAACTGTTGCTGCTGGAAAACACCTTAGCCTTTCCAAGAAGAGTGTTGCCATTCATAGTCCCCAGAGCACAGGGCTTGTTACTGATCTCATCGGGGTAAGGCGGGGCCGGTGCTGGGAATTCATTTCAGCTTTGTTGAAATCAATTTGAATACATACAAATATACCCATCACATTGCCGCCAGCCTGTCAAACCGTTTGTGATTCTGCTCTTTTCACGTTCCACTGACTCTCATCTCAACTCCCTGTGTTATATTGAAAATCCTGCACAGCATTCTAGTTTTTTCTGTGTGCATGTTTCAGTCTGTATCTCCAAATGATAGCAAATGATAGTTTTTCCTGCAGATTTTTTTTTTTTTAAAGGAAAGTGCAGGTGAGTAGGCAGGCAGGCAAGGAGAGAGAGAGAGAAGGAAGTAGCATTTTATTTTATTTTTATTTAGTTATTCATATTGGTTGTTCCCTACCCTTCACCTGGGACTCAAACTCAGGGGTATGTGGTTTGCTCCTTCAAAGGCGATTGACCTAACTGCTACTCCACCAGGGCGTACTTGATCTGCAGATTTTTAAATGCATAATATAATATTGTTAACTACAGGCACAGTGCTGTACAGCACATCTCCAGAACGTACTCATTCTCATAACTGAAACTTTAAACCCGTTGAAATGCAACTCCCCATTTCCCCCTCCCCGCAGCCCCTGTAAGCCACATTCTACTCCTAGTTTCTGAGCTGACTGTTTCAGACACCGCATATAAGTAGAACCATGCAGTATCTGTTTCACTTAGCATGTTTTCCAGGTTCATCTGTGTTGAAGCATATAGTAGAATTTCCATTTTTTTCTTGAAGTTGAATAATATATTCTAGTATATGCGTTGACCACATTTTCTTTATCCATTGATGGGCATTTAGGTTTTCACATCTTGACTGTTGTGAGTAATGCTATAGAGAACATGGGAGTTAGATACCTCTTTGAGATTCTGATTTTAATTCTTTTGGTAAATACCCAGAAATGGGATTGCGATTACTGGATCATAAACTAGCTCTTTTTTTTTTTTGTTAAAGGAACGGGAAGGTACAGGCAGGAATGGAGGTAGACAGGCAGAAGGAGAGAGGAGGAAGACACATTTTCTTATATTTTATTTATATTTAGTTGTTTATACTTCTTTCTCCTGGGACCTAGCCCTTGAATCCAAGTATATGTGGTCTGTGCCCTTTGGAGGTGATTGGTGTAACCGCTACTCTACCAAGGTGCACCAAGCATTTCTTTTTAATGCTAATATTTCATTGTATAGATAGAGCAGATTTAGTTAGTTCATCAGTTGATAGACGTTTGGCTCCCATGAAAAATGTTGTGATTCGTAGGTTTTTACGTACCATGTTTTCATTTCTCTTAGGTATATATCTAGCAATGGAATTACTAGGCCATTGGGTAACTGTTAAACCTTTTGAGGAGGAACTGACAAATCGTTTTCCAAGGTGACTGTGCCATTTTACATTCTGTTAGCAGTGTAGGAGGGTTCTAATTTCTTCACATTTTCCCCAGCACTTGTTTTTGTTTCTCTTTCTATTATAGCCATCCTGGTGAGTGAGAAGTGCTCTCATTGTGACTTTTCATTTGTATTTCCCTTCTGACTAATGATGTTGAGCACCTGTTCATCTATTTATTGGCCATTTGTATGTCCTGTTTTGAGAATTGCCTATTCAAATCTTTTTCTTATTTTTGAATTTGTTTTTGTTTGTCTTTTTATGATGGAGTTTCTAAGAGTTCTTTAAATATATCCTGGATAGAAGTCCTCATCAGATATATGAGTTGCAAATATTTTTTTCCCATTCTATGGGTTATTTTTTAAACTTTTGTCACAAACCGGGTTGGGTCCTTGGGCTTTATATGGACTCTGCTGGCTTAGCACTGGAGCCACCAGGGCATGCCTGTAATTATTCTAAAAACATGTCTTTATATAAATTGTTCTTTATTTACTATATCTAAGGATGTTTTGTAATTGAGACTGAAAGAATATTATTACCACATTTTTTAATAACCTTAAGACCTCTCAGTAATTCAGAGCAGTAACAGGCTCTTCTCCTTTTGGACCCCTTTTCTTCACAGACAGTATTCCTATTGATTTGAGGAAGGAAACAGGGCCAGCTACAGGAGGTTTTCCCAAGGTCATCTCTCACCTCCTGCAGTCCTGTCTAATGTTTTCGGTAATGCTTCTGGTCTAATCATTAATCCCATTAGTGTATACTATGTTTAAATAACCTTTTTGCAATGAGGTTATCCTGGTTTGTCTTCTTGCCTCCCAGCTGTCTTTAGACCTGTTTCCTCTGGTACTGTTTTCAGATTACATGTTTTTCAGGAACTCTGGTAACTTGGATGCTTTGACTATAGTATTTTCTCTGTCGATTAGAATGTATGACCCCTGAGGATAGGAAATAGTCTCCTTCTGCATATTAGTGCTCTAAAATTCTTTCCTGCCTGATTGCCTGAGGGATGCTGATGATGCTCCTGGGGCCTTGTGTTTATTCCTTCCAGGGGAACCGGGAAGTGGGACTGAAAGTGATACCTCTCCAGATTTCCACAATCAGGAAAATGAGCCCAGCCAGGAGGACCCTGAGGATCTCGATGGATCTGTGCAAGGAGTGAAACCTCAGAAGGCTGCTTCTTCTACTTCCTCAGGGAGTCATCATAGCAGCCATAAAAAACGAAAGAATAAAAACCGGCACAGGTCAGTGGCAGGGACCACTCCCACCCCTCTGCACCCAGAGCTCGTGACCATTGCTGTGAGGGGACCTTACTAGAGTCAAAATTCTGTAGAATTGGTGCACTTTCTGTTTCTGATAAAAAGAAATACCTTTGGCTCAAGGGAAACAGGCTAATTTTTCTCTTTTTATGGGCGGGATTGGTGGGCATTAGAGTAACTATGCTAGAGAACATTCACTGTTTCTAGTGTAATTTAATTCCTAAAAAATATTGTTTAATACAGTTAATTTAGAATCCTTTTCCAAGAGGAAAGGGGGAGGTAGAAATGGAAGCTGTATGATATTTAAAGCTGCAAAGTGGGATCATCTTTTGCTCTTAATCCTGATGCCTACCTACTCTTACTCCCTTGTGGATAAGGCGAACTGATCAGACATGCCTCTTTAAAAAAAATACATGGTTTTGTGATTTCCTTGTTTCCATATTTGTCTACAATTTGCCGACTTCAGATATCAGAGGAATACTATAAAGTTCATTATGAGATATGAAAGTGTCTTCCTGGATAATGTTTGTTTTGTCCACCATGCTTTTTTTCTTTTCTTTTTTTTTAAAGGAAAAGTACAGTCAGGAATGAAGGTGAGCAGAGGCAGGTAGGCAAAAGGGAGAAAGGAAGAAGCATCCTATCCATATTATTTAGTTGTTCATCTTGATTGCTCCCATTCGACCTTGGGATGCATGTGGACTGTACCCAACCTCTACTCCACCAGGGTGCGCCCCACCAAACTTTTTATGCAGTGCAGAGTGAGATAGAAATGACCTCAGTGGGCAGAGCGATCAGGTGTCAACCAGAGAGGATTTTGGCATTCCTTCTGCCTGGGTTTATATGGATTCAGGGCCTGTTAACTCAGGTAGTTGGGTATCACCCAGCTACACTCAGAGGGTGATGCATAGTTTCCAGAGTAGGGGATCTGCACTTGGCCTCAAACCTGGGAGGCATGGAGAGCAGGTAGCCATAGGCTGGCTTTGTCCTGCTCATCTCAGCTACCTGCATGCTGAGGAGGTGAAGGGGCTCATTCAGGAAAGGGTTGGAGTTCTCTGTCCTGTTTGCATCTAGATTGGGCTACTTTATACTTCACATCCTGTAGACCAGCCCTTCATGCATCCAGAATATCAAAGTTGTACCTTTGTGGACGCAGCACGTGGGGATGACGCAGTATTCACCCAGCGGTGTGAGCCTCCTGGCCATCAGCTCATTCTTTTATTCTTTTAAGAGTTTTCTTTCTGATGGTGCGGAAGTAGCATTTCTTCCAAATAGTGACTAAGGACTGCTGCTTAACGTTTTTCTGCAAAACAGAAATCACCAAGCCAGCTTCATAACTGTGGTAAGAAATAGCAAACATTGTAAGATAATTGAATGTCAGACTCTGTTTTGCTTTTACTGAAATTTACTCCAGTGTCATTTTAAAATGATTATTTCTTTTCCTTTTTCAGAGTGTCTAAAATAGGGGGAAAATTCCTTAAGTTTCTGAGACCTTTTTCCCATTACTGACACAGAGTCTCTACATAGCTGTTGTTTATTCCTCATTTTCCTTAGTGAGGATCAAAGGGAAAGAGGCATCGAATCTAAATTTGTTTTTGTAAATTTTTAGTAAATTTCCATAACAAGTACTTCTTCCTACTCTTTTCCTCTTCTGGCCCTAGGAGCAGTTCTCTTATTAAAATACTGAGATTTAGAAAGATCTTTGATATTAGTTATTGCTTTCACAAATGGCACTTTCTATTTGGAAAGCAAACCCTTTTGTTTCCCGTTTGTATCTGACTGTGCTTCTCCCTTGGCCTTAGGCACTCGTCTGTCCCCAGGGAGCACAGGGCTGATCTGCCACCTTCTGGGGAAAACAGTTGCCAGTTAAGGTTCTTGGACTGTTTCCATCTTTAGTCAGGAATTGTGTCTGGCGGAACCACTCAGCCACTGACTGATGTCTTAGTCAGTCTGACAGACTGGGGATGGGAGTGGAGCACTTTCTCCATAGACATTTGTGAGTTTGTACCCAATATCGTATGCCCCATATGGTCAGATAAAATCAGTAGTAAATTATTTCTTCATCATGTGTTTGAGTACTTAGTATTCCAGACACTGTTTAGTGGTAAGTAAAGCAAAATGGAAATAACTATGTTTCAGTAAAAGAGGATAACTATTGAATTTGTCCTCTTCTGAAAGCTGAAAATGTATCAGGTAATCCCTCCACGTTCCCCACACCTCGTGGGAACCCAGGTTCTTGGGCTTCGCCATACTCTCCCTGTGCCTTAGCTGCCTGAGTCACCAGGGTGCATCCTCCGGTCATCTTTAGCATCATAAGTGAGCAGTCTCTGAATTCTCACGGTTTACATGCTGAGTAGTAAGTCCCAGTGTCGTTAAATGAAAAGGTTGGAACAATAACTTACAACTGCTCTTAAGGATTTTATCTACTCTATGAAACTCTAGAATTCATCTTGGTAGTTTGTGTACAGCCTAATTGTGGTACAGAGTTAAATTTTTAATAATTCCTTGTTTGTACACTTACTGTATACCCTTCCAAATTGTCTTGAGTGAAACCGTTGCGGGCAGAACATTTGACTTTAAGCTTTCTCCCAGGCTCACTCTTGCAAACGTTGACTAGGAGGAAAATACAGCCGTTTTGCATCGTGTTTTACCAGCTCTCTACAGCCTGGAAGTCCCTGGAGCCCGCTGGGGAGCTGGGGAATGTTTGCTTTGGAGGCCTGCCTGGCCGTTGTCTGTTAGCCTTGGCGGCCCACAACGGCCCCTCCTCTACTGCTCCCATCCAAACCCCCGAGGCTCGGGTGCTGGGGTGTCAGCGTGCCTGTGTTTTAATAGGTGTCGCGTCATTGTCGCCCTGGCATGAACAGTTACCTGCCATCCCCAGTGGGGCAGAGTCGTGGCTCGGCAGTTTCTGAAATAACACTTGCTTGACTTCTAGGATGCAGCCTGTAGAAAAGGAGTCCCGCGTTCCCTCGAGACTTTTAGAATATACCATGAATTTAAAGTTGCCAAATGTTCTCTTTTTTTAAATGTATGTTTTTATCTTTAGTATAAGTATATTATGCTGAGTTGTTAGTACACTTTAAAGCACCTTTTATTATATGACTAAATCCTTTCTCTATTTCTTCTAATGCTCTAGTTATATTTTTCATTGCAATTAAATATGTAAAAGTTCTAACTCTAGATCTGGCAGCTAATAGAAGGCCTTTAGGTGTCTGTCTAGTTTTCTAATGAAATAACTTTTCCTTTCATATTTTTCTTTTCATATGAAGTCTGTTGATGGAAGGGACTCTCCCAACCGCAAAATCTTTGGTGCTTGTCTGATGTTTGAAACTATGGCTTAAGGTGCTTAAAGCTGATACTGTGTCTACACATCTTGCTAGGGTGGCTAATCGACTAACTCATTCAATTAGAATATTAATTTCTACTGCTTTCTTCCTTTCAAATGCTGCCCCTCAGCCCGTCTGGCATGTTTGATTATGACTTTGAGTAAGTTTGATTTGAATTAGTATTTGTGCTGTGTTGTTTAGTGTGTAGAGACCAATATGCCTTTTTGAGACCTTTCTAACCCATAGTTTATCTGTTTAATTGTAGGCATGTATATTAGGTTAGGCTGGGAAGTTTTTTTAAAAACAGAAAAGCGTGATGGAGGTAACATTTTATTTAATAACTTCAGCAAAATTAAGTAAACACATGTGCATTTAATTTCCTTTGAAATAGATAACCTTTACTTTAATTCATATTTAAATTGATTTTCTGGCTTTGCTTCACAAGGAGATTAATTGTTTAAGATCTTGATATTTTGCTTTGGAAAGATTTAAAAATGAAAATTTAATTTCTTTTGTTTCATGTCCAGAAACACCAATTCCTAGTCTCTTTCCTGTTCTTAATCGTCATGTGTCTTAGTGATTGTCAGTGACTATAGTTGCAGAGCTAACACGTTAACATGGAGCACGCCCTCTTAACCCAATCTCTTTAATATGTAATTTTAGAACAATTTTTTAAATATATATGACTTTAATAACTGCTGTATATTTCTTTTGGAGTCATCTAAGTTTACCTTGTGGCAAGATTATCTGCTCATGCTTTAAATACTTGCTTAATAATATCTGGGTAAACAACTAAATATGACATAAGTCTAATGAAGAATGTGGTTTTACATAACCAAATAGTCTTTGTTATAGCTTGTGCCCTGTGCAGTAGCTGACTCTTGGACTCTTCTTCTGTAAATTAAAATGCAAATATCTTTTATCTTTCCTATCACAGGATTGATCTGAAGTTAAACAAAAAACCACGAGCTGTAAGTATCAGCCAGAACATTTCCGAGAGGCTGGTCATTTTGTAATGATTAGAAACATGTACTCATTTTTAGAGTTTGAATATTCCTAATCTCTGGTCACAACTCTACTGTTAAAGCCTGGGGTGTCCATCTGGATACACTTCAATTCTTAGGTCTTAATTGCTTTTTTTTTATATCTTGAAAAGAGAAAGAGATCACACGTTTTTACTGGAGAGAAATTCCCTTTGATTAAATAATGAATTGTTAATAGTAGCTTTTTTTCCTGACTGCTGACCTCAGGAGGTGTAATAAGGGCAGAATGATGTTTTAGTCCCTTTGTGGACTCAGAAGACAGGCCATTTTCAGATGTGAAATATTGTGCATTCCATTTGAAATAGAATCCTCAGCTACAGAAGATACCCTTAGCCGAGTTGTTTATGAAATTCTTTTTCTTAGGTTCAAACCAGTGCTCTGCTGAGAGTTAAGTTGGGACTTTGTTTTTCTCTCTTTAGGACTATTAGAAGACTGATTAGTGCAGAAGCTTCCAGGCTATAGAGAGAGCTCTGCTTCCCTCCTCCGACCTCACCCGAGTGCGTGGCCATCCACCTCTGCTTTCCCAGACCCAGTGCCTGTGACTGAGTAGTTTATTCTCAAGTGTGGTGACAAGTCATTTCCGTAAGACCACATCGGATCATTTACTTTATGTTGTTTATAGTAACAGAACTGCAGGGAGACCAGACATGGTTGTAATCCCAGCAAGTTGCTAACTGTGCATTTCTCTCTTTTTGAAATGAACGTTTCCTCCCGAACTGGCTGGCACCAGCTTCATCTGTGATACCTACTGAGAAATATTTGCTGGTGTGTTTCATGCTGAGAGTGGAACACAGGTCACGCTTTATAGGGAGGCTGTAAATATCTTGGCATTTTCTTATTTTGTGTTTTATTATTTTTTTTCTATTGTTTTCACCATCTTACTTTCTTTCGGGACTTTTTGTACAGCTCATGCCTTCCTGCTGGCATATCTGATCATCTGTTTCGTGCAGTTGCCAATATTCTTAACTGAAAAGAATCTGGTTTACCATAAGTGAATTGGGGAACTTGGCTCTTTGCTCTTTTGCAGAGGGAAGGTAAAGAGTGTTTATTTAATAATTACTTAACTTAAATCTTTCTGAGCTGGAAGCAGTCTCATGTTCAAGAAACAAAAGCTGAAAAACCTAAGTTTAAATCAGCCCTTTTAAATAGATATTTTTATTATTTTATATAAATAAAATTTCACAGGCTTTGACTTCTCATGTTTACTTTTTAAACCCACATTATTTTTTTTCACTTATTTTATTTATTCGTATCATGCCTTATGGAAATGTCTCTTTTTCCGTCTTTTCTCTCATTGCTGATATTTGCCTGACTAAATATTGCTCTAAAAATTAAGGTGATTTTTATGGAAAGGCTCAAAATCGTACCCAGAGCTGAAAATATTTGGAGTGCTTGATTGGAGTGAAAGCTAGGATTAACAAGAGCTCCTGTTAGCCCCCAGGTCCTCTTCCCTATGGGGTGACTGGCAGAAGAGAACTCATCGACCATTGTTACCTGCCTCTGGAGCAGGTGGTGACCACTGCGGCTGCATACTAGAGTCACCTGGGAATGCTTTAAAAATTCTGATGCCTGGGTCTTACCCCAGACTCTGACTGGAGAATCCTTGGGATTCTGGTAGGAAGCACTGCATTCAGAGGCCAGATGGCTTGATTTCAATCCTGTGTTGTGAATCAGTCTAAGGGATAAGATTTGGGGCCTTACCTTTCTTTGACTGTATTTTAGTTATAGTCCTTTATTTAATGCCCATGTCTTTGTTTGAAAAAATGTGCTCCATTTGTGATGATAATGGTAGAGCTGAATATGAATGGCGTCTGTTATCAAAACAAGTCTACCTTGTCAGATGTGCAAAAGTTTTCACTCTTGTTTTAAAATAAAATTTTTTTTGACTCTGTGGCTATTTAGAGGTCGTTGGTAGCAGGACTCAAATGCCAGCGTTTTCAAGGAAATAGTTTCTTATATTTAGATTGTTCCATTAAAAAACAACTGAAATTGATGGAAACTAGAAGCATTCTGTATCTTTGTCAGTTGGTCTCCTTTCCTGGGAGGGAGGGGCAGGCAGTTTCCTTAACTCTGAGGAAGGTACACAATAAACCTTAAAATACATCTGTGACATTTCTAGTCTGACATTTGCTAAACATATAGTAGACTGCTCTTAAAAAGGTGTATTAAAAAGCACTTCTATGTATATGGATATATCCATGTGTATGTATAATCATAGAGAGTAGTCTTTTGCTTTATACTTATTTTCTCTAAATTCATCATTGATGAGGGGACCTTCCAGATTTCCTCTGAGTGGGTTGGGTGTAGTGGAGATGGTCAAGTACCATATTAGCTTCCCGACATTGGGATGGCTTAGAAAAAAGTACCAAAGGATCCCAGTTTCTCATACTTTAGAGATTTGTAACTTTAGTTATAAACTCAGTTTGCTTGATTTTGAAAGAGGAAAGATAATGACTTAGGGGGCACCTGGTGGAGTAGGGTTAGGCATAGTCCACATCCATCCCAAGGTCCCAGGTTTGTGTTCCAGGGCCAAAGGGAAGAACCAAGATGAACTAAATAAAATAAATGAGATGCTTCCTCCTCTCTCCTCCTGCCTGCGTATCTGTGCTCAACCTGCATTCCTGCCTGCACTTTTCCTTTTTAAAAAATGCAAAATAAAATACTGACTTTGATCAAGTCATCGATCACAAGATTAAAATGGGTTCATCTGGAGGGGCATACTCATTTGGGTGGGACATTCCCCATCTATAGCATTTGGTAGAGCTGGGTGGCGTTTGTCCTCCCATCTTAGCAGTCCCTCCCAGTGACCCCTGAACTGGAATGACTGCCAGAACCACCAAGAGGAGCGTCCTCTGGACATAACCAGGTTAGTTGGGTTTGCGATAATACCTTGCTCCAGGTCTTAGGGACCGAAAAAGGAGTTGGTTTAAAGAACTAGAACCAAATCAGAAGATGACTCCCATGATACATCTCCTTTCTTCTGTCTCCTCTAATCTCGAGGGACAAGGGGGAATGGGAGGTCTGAAGGAAGTAAGTCCAGCAGGCTGATTTCTCCCATTCAGGGGAGTTTGCTTTTCTGTATTCAGCCTTCTCACCTCTAAGATGCAAATAGGCTAGCCTTTGCTTCTTTTGGTGATGCCATTAAAAAAAAAAAATTATCCAGGCACTTTGTAGTTGAATCTTATCTCAACCTGGGAGGATGGTGTCTGTGCAAGTCTTCCTGGGAAGTCGCAAGTATTCTCTGAGAGGGGAGGAGGGAATAGTGTTATAAACACCCCGAGAACCTACACATTGAAGACGGAATGCAGGGACAATTCACAAAGAGCAAGAAGCTATTTGGGACCTAGGCTAGGGGCTGAGGGAATGAATTTGGATGTGGGCCAGTGTGAGTTGAGAGCATGGGCTTTCAAAGCTTCTGGATGAAACGGGGGACTTCGGAGTGCTTTCAGAGATTGATCAATAAGTAGGTTAACTCTTCTCGCCACAATCGAGTTTATAGTTGGTTAGAAGATCCCTTGCTTTGAAAAAGTAGGAAGCAAGCATAATAATTATTTCCATCTCCAGACTTGACTCTGGGTGGTGGGGTACTCTTAAGTATTCTGTAAAGAGTATTCTTGACATCTTGTCCTACGCTGTACATAAGGGGATCAAAACTAGCATTATACGGCCTAAGCTTGAGAGCAGTAAGTATGCTGTTTTGAAACGCTTAGTTTTTGTTTTCATTTGGACTTCTCTGTCCCTCAACCTTATTCCAAAGTTTTGAGGCACTGGGATGAAAAACTCACACCTGAAGCCCAACTGTGGGAGCACTGCAGTGATCTGGGTGTTGTGTTATATCTGAATTTTAGAAATGGTAACTGGCGATTTGAAACAGCTTTCACTTGGAAAAACTGCTTCTGTCGAGTAAATGTTCTCACCACAGAGCTGGGCTGTGGTGTGATTCTGACCCTCACTCTGTAGGGCAGTGGTCCCCAGGAGAGGACATCAAGGCTGGCTTGCGGGTTGGGAAGAACACCGGGCCACTGAGTCCGTCTTGCTTACTTCTCCACTTTGAATGTGTTGTGTAACACTCATCATTAACCAGTACATATAGATAACTTACAAATAAGTTATCAGGTTGAATCACATGCAATTGCATGTGATTTAACCGTTCTGCTCTACAAAAAGGCGGAGAGTGTGATTTAGCCACATGTTGGGAGTATGGATGCTCCAAGTGTCTGCTGTCCATGAGGCCCATGGTTCAGGCCTGTGCAGCTGACCTCTGCTCCAAACTTTGCAGACCCCTGACCGTACAACCTTCCCCAGATCTCCACTCTCACCCTGGTCACTTCTTTCTCTACTCCAAGGGGACTAAAGTGGTTTACTTTCCGATAAAGAACATATGCAAGTGACATACATTCAAATGCCACTCGTGTTCCGTGAAGGTAAGTCTTTCCCCTCGGCTGCCGGTTGTCTGCAGAGACAGTTTCTTGTGTTTCCTTCCAGAGGAACGTCCTCCATGTATGAGCAAGATGCACACTGCATGTGTCAAACAAAGTGTTCATAGACATACTCTGCAGTCACACTCTTGCTTTTTTCATCGGGCAGTCTACTTCAGAAAATGTTCAGTATATGTAACTGCCTCATTATTTCTTATTGGCTACTCAATATTCCTTTGCATGTATATTCACCAGAATTTAACCAGTCCTCTGCTGATGGCGTTGATATTGTTTTCCATTTTTACTGTTTTAAAAAGTTGTATTTGTTTTACATGCCCATTTTGCAAATATGTAAATACTTGCAGGATAAAATCTTATTCAAAAGATTGCTTATTCAAACGGTGTGTTTTCACAGGTTTAAAACATGGTGTATCATTATGATTTCATCTTCCAGATCACAATTTAAATGAATACTTGTATTTCTCATCTTTTTTTAAAGGAAAGGTGCAGGCAGGCAGAAAGAAGAGGAAGAAGCACTTTATTTAGTTCATTTTGGTTTCTGCCTCCCCTGCACCTCCCCAGGATGCAAACCCTGGTCGTTAGGATGTATGTGGACTGCACTTGGCTAGAGGAGGCAGACTTAACTGCTACTCCACCAGGGTGTAACTGCTACTCCACCAGGGTGCACCTCCCTTTCCTTCTTACTCCTCCAGTTGCTGGGAGTTTCTCTTGGGTAATTTGTTACAGTTTAAATTTCTGGAGCTTTTAAGCCCTAATCAGCAGGACGACGATAAGAATTCCCAGTTTTTGCCTTAGAACTTTGCATGTCACTCTCTAAGATTCTTGGGTTTTGGATCCTTCTGAAGATTTGTCTTGAGGCCCTTGAGGCCGGTGGTTCAGGCCTGTGCGGCTGGCCTCTGCTCCCAAGGCAGCAGTACCAGACGCCGCCAGTAGGCGGCAGGCAGAGAAACGCCAGCCCTTCTGCCTTTTAGGGGGTTGTAGTCAGGAGAGCTGCCAGAATTGCAGAATTGACCCTTTCTCAGGGACCTACCTGCCAGCAACATCAGTGTGGGGTTGGTGCATGCCTGATCCTTTTCTTCTACCTACTTGCAGACCCTTCTTAAATGGGTGAGCAGTTTTTAAGATCAGCAGCTGCCCTGAGATGGGCTTTAAGAGGCCACACCCCAGGGTGATGTGCCTCCTCCCTCTCCTGGCACTAGCCGGAAGGAAGGATTTACATACTATGGACTGGGATAGCTTGGGTTTCCTTAATTGTAGGGCCCTACTTCCTGTCTCTTTTAGCCAAATCTCCCACACCCTTCCCATGAACTAGGAGGTCCCCACAACAGGCTCTTACTCACCAACCTCTACTCCACCCACGGCTATGATCTAGGAAAAAAATGAGGTTGAGAAGCCGTGGGGCAGAAGTGCTCGGTCCCTGGACTGCCGTGTTCGGGGGCAGGATCCTGGGGACCAGCTGGGCCAGGGCTCAGGCTGAGGACCCCACCTCCCCGCTGCTCCTAGCTGTGTGCTATTGAATCTGGGTTTCTGTTCACTGATACCGACCTGCCCAGCACCCGCTTCGGGCTAGAGTCCTGCCCTGCTGCCTGGAAGAGGCTTTTCCAGGGAAGGTCGGGGAGGGGATGCACAGCTCCGCTGTGAGACAGGAGGAAGTGGCTCCTCCTCTGTGCTGCCTCACGACGTGGGGCTTTAGCAGCACTGGGAGCAGTCTCTGGCTGCTAGTCTAGGTCCCCCAGTCTTTAGGGACCGCTGGGTGTCCTCAGGCTGGTGAAGTGGGCTGGGGACAGTGGGGTGGGAGGGACATCTGTGCAGCCAGTTGCATCCCTTTGTGGGCCCGCACATTCTCTGCTGGAGGCTCAGGTTCCCTCATCTAGCACCCCCAGCAGTGCTAACCTGTGTGCAAGACAAAACTTGCCAGAAAACTCAGGGTCAGGCCCCTGCTGGTGAGAGCCCCAGGGTAGGGTGGGGGGCCTGCGGGGTTTGGGGAAGGGCTGGCAGGAGGCCACACCCCCTCCCCACCCCGTGAGTTCCTGGGATGATTTCCCAACAAGGCAGGGATTTGCATACTCACTGGTTTCCCCATCAGCTTCTTCGCTCCTGGAACCAGGAAAACTGGAGGCGGAAAAAGCCAGCGGGGCAGTCGCTGTAGTTTGTTCCCTCCAGCGCCCGGCTCAGCACTACCTGCCCCTTGCCTCTCCTTCACTCCAGTCCCCCTGACCCTCACAATCCTCTTGTGAGGCAGGCCAGGAAGCTGAGGCCAGGCAGGGAAGTGAGTTGCCCAGGACCACACAGCTACTTGAGCCCAGGCCTTCTTACTCTCCTGACGCCAATACGTGAACTAAAATACCTTCTTTCGAGGATCATGGCATCCCTTTTACAGATGACATTGAGGTCCTGTGAGTATAAGTGCTGTGAGTGGAGAGAACTTTGCTGTTCAGACTCTAGTCGTGGGAAAGAGATCCTGGGCACTGGGCCTGGCAGCCTGAGCCTCTCTGCCCAGAAGCCAGATTGAGAAAGAGGCCTAAGGGGGAGTTCAGAGCCTTGGAGGGCCAGCCCAGTCAGGCCAAGGCTGCCAGGAAAGCACAGGAGGCAAGCTCAGGCTGATGGGGCCCAGCACTGACTCAACCCTCCCCAGGCTCAGCCCCAGCTGGCTCTTGCCATGTGCGTGCTGCTGCCCTGTCAGTGGCGGTCAGCAGGGCCAGACGTGGCCTCCAGGCACGAGCCACAGCGATCGGACCTGCTGCCCACTGCCAGCTACCTGCCTACAGGTCTCCTCCCCCAGCCCAAGAAAGCAGCATCAGCAAATGGCCAAGAGCTCAGCTCTGGTCTAGGACCACGTGTGAGCCCTCAGCCTGTGTCCTGCTGGCCAATGGGATGGGAAGTGGGGCGAGAGCTCCCTACCTCTCCTTCCAGGCTACCCAAGCCAGGTCTTGGTGGGTGGGGTCTCATGCTGGAGGGGCTGGAGGTGTGGTGTAAACCTGAGGGCTAAGGACACCCCCATGGCCTCCGGCCCACTGTGGGCCTGACTGCTGCCACAAAGTGTGACCAGGTTCATGGCGACTTTGAGGCCCTGCCCGTCTGTCTGCCATGGACCTTGGGTAAGTCACTCAGTATTGCCGGTAGCTGATAATGAACTGGACAATCTGGTATTTTAGCTTCCTGCCCCATTAAAAAAAAAAAAAAAAAAAAAAGGCCCACAACTACTCTTAATCCACAATGCAGTTGAGTGGAGACGTTTTTATAAATAAGGCAGTGATGCTTCTGTGCACTCTCCAGGGAGCTCAGGTACCCGAAGAGCACGTTAGAGGGGCTTCGAGGTGGTTAGGCAACACCTTGTCCACACTGGGCGTGGACTCCTGCCTGGGCACAGGCTTCTAAAGGACGCTGGGGTAGTGTGGCTTCCTCAACACGCTGCACAGCTCTTCTGTAGAAAAGTAGTTCTAAAATAAAATAATCCAGATACCTTACAAGTTTCACAAACACGTACAAATTAGGTGAGCTGTTCAAAGACTGACTGTTTGCAACCAGCTTTTCCCACTTTCTCTGCTGATGGTATGTTCAGGGATTACCCAACAGCCCAGCTTTTCACATTGATAGAAATGTGTATTCCTGCCTGGCCCCTCTTCTAGGGGCAGATGAGGTGGAGGATGGAGGGGAACACGTCGCTGTCCACAGGTCCCTGAATGAGCACTTCCTATGTGCCAGGCATTGGGCCACATACCCAACACGCAGGACCTCACGTGTACCTCACACAACCCTGTGGGGCAGGGACCATTATCACCTCCAGTCACAGATGAGCAAACAGACCTACGGAGGGTAGTCACTCGCTCCAGGTGACACCATCAGTAGCAGAGCCATTTCTTGAGTTGGGGACCAGGGCCCCTGACCCTGCGTAGAGATGACCCTGGCATGGCCACTCCAGGCTGCCTCTCCCCAGCACCCCCTGCTCTGGGCTGAGTGCGGCAGTACCTGGAAGGTTCACTGAAGGGCTTCCCCACTGCCCAACACCCTGCAGACTCTCCTGAGCCAGCTACTTACCCACGCTTGTTTCCACTCTCATTTCTGGTCACAGGGCAGAAAAGGGGAACACGTAATCCTGTCCCCGCACCCCATCCTGGGCCCGCCCCTCCCCTCCCTGCAGCTGCAGGCTCAAGCCCTTAAATGTTCCTGCTTCCTGGCCTCCCTGGTCTCGACACGTGTCCACAGCCATCTCCTCTCCAGGCCTGGAAGATCTCCCTCCCCCGGGACAGCACTGTCTGGAGCTCAGAAACCTGCCTTCAGAGAAGGGCTGGGGCAGGTCTGCGGGACGCCCTGCTGACCTCTCAGAAGTAGCTCAACCTCCAAGCACAGCCAAGACTATCACCTCTTAGAGGGGCTTGCAGATATGCTTTATTGTGTTTCGGGAGACAAGGATTTTCCACTTAAAATAACAACACTTTTACCCAGATATACACACATACACACGTCCCCCGACCCTTGGGGAAGGACAGGATGACAGGGAAGAAAGGTGAGACAGGGCCTGTGAACCCCGGCGAACGAAGTGAGACGGAAGGTGGGTTATTAAGAAGCATCTTGCTTACTAACATGAAGCCCCATGCCCAGCGAGAGCATGGATGAGGCCTCATCGGCTTAGAGGAGAGGCCCTTGGAGGGCAGGCACACGGTGCCCAACTCACCAGCAAGGCTGGCATCCCAGGGACGGGGTGGAGGTTAGGCGGTGCACAGGGCCCCAGCCCAGGCCTCCCTCCGGCCCTGAGAGAAAGGAAGGTTTGGGCTTCAGCCACGGACGGACAGACAGCCGTTACTGGCAGCGTCTCCTTAAACTAGATACAATGTGCATCAACAGGGTGATCGCTTCTGGCCTCTGGAGCAGAGGTGCCCCGTGAGCCAGAACCAATCCTACAGTATCTTTGGTTTGTGGGTTCCCTTCCCTACTGGGATCCTCCCTCTGTCCAGCGTCCACAGGGGAACTTGGGGCTGGGAATGGGCCACTTGATGGCCCGGAGCCCGCCTGACAGCCCTTGGAGGCAGAGGTGCTGTGCATGTGGGCCTCCAGGCCTGGGTTACTCACGGAGGTGTTGGGACCTGTAAGAGAGGATCTCTGCAGCCAGCTGCTGGGGGTCCAGGAGCTGTGGGAAGCGCCCCATCACGGCCTCCACCAGGTGCGGCGGGAAGACGCCACATAGCTTGGTGAACACACTGGCTCGCTCCTTGGCCAGGCTGCCTGTTCCAGCCCAGGGGCCCCTTTCAGCCACTGGGCTGGGCATCGGGGGCTCCTGCAGCACGGGGGCTGTGGGGGACAGCTGGTATGGTTCAGACCAGTACTCTCGAGGTGGGAAGGCGGCTGGAGGGGGCGCATAGTCAGCAGGGACACTGAAGTGGCCGGCACTCACAGCCCGCCCAAAGGCAGAGAAGGCCGGAGAGGCTGGGAGTTCAGCCCTGTAGGGGTTGTAGCCAGTGTACGGGCTACGAGGCGGGCCTGGCTCCCCAGGCCCGCCTCCGCGAACCCCCCACAGTTCTGACATCTGGCTCTCCAGGGAGCCAATGCCTGAGTCCAGGCACTCTTGGGACGTGTAAGGAAGAGAGTCCAGGGTCTGCGGGAACCAGTCTGTGGGCCCAAAGCTGCCACCACCACCCCCACTGGACGGGAGGCTCCTGCCCACTGGCACAAGACCCTCCTGGTGAGCACCCGGGGGTGCCTGGGCCCCTGCCTTCTTCCCATCCAGGCTGCACTGCTCACTCTCTGTTGGCAGAGAGCCGGGCTGAGGTGAAGGTGAGGGCCGCTGCCGGCCACTTCTGTCCTTGCCTGGGCCCCTGGTGGGTGACAGCAAGGCATTGGCACGGAGCTCGTCGGCCACAGAACGCTGGGGGCGGCTCGGCCGCTCGGGGTGGTAGAATCGGCACTTGATGCCATAGGTGCACTTCCTCCCTGGAAGGAAAGGTTAAAGGAGCTTCAGAACCACAGGTAGGAGTGGGCAGGGTGACACAGAAACCTGGCGCTGGGAGGGCCCCAAGAGGAAGAACTCGGGCCACAGAGCACCTGAGGAGAGTAAGGGAAGGGAGGAGGGCCGTGGAGGGCACTGGGGGTCTCACCATAGGGACATGGCTGCTTTTTGTGCTCGGCTACAAGTGGCTTCTTACGCAGAAAGTTGTCCAGGCTTGGTCCGTGACGGCCCAAGGGGTCATCAGGGGGCATGAACCTGCAGAGTAAGTGGGACATGAAGGGGATGTCCTCACACCGAGGACAGACCCGAGTGGTGGGTCTCACTAGGCTGCTAAGAGGCAGCTCCTAAAACTGGAGCCTGTTCAGCAGGACACCTGGCTCTGGGTAGGATGGCCCCAAGGGAGGGAGGCAGGACCCCGTCCAGAGGGCCACAGCAAGGGCCCCTCTCAGGTGGCTCTCATGCTGGGCGCGCTCTGGGGCTACAGGGAGGCAACGACTTGAGTGTCTGGACCTAAGTCTGTGTCCACTGGCCATCTGGTCAGGTTCAGCACTGGGAACCAGAGGGGCTCTTGGAACCATGGCCCACGTCCTGCCACAATGCTGCTGCTCCCCTGAATTAGAGTCCCCTGGCCTGCTCTCAGCTGGACCCTTCGTCCCTCTTATGCTTGTCGATGTCCAGCTTACTCCCAAAGCTGCCCGGTTGGCCCCGGGGCCATCTGCCGTTCCCCGGGAGCCCACCCCCCGCCAGAACACACTTGTCGTTGACGAAGCTGTACATGAGCAGCCGCTCCTCGATGAAGCGCTTCCACTCCTGCCGCTCGCTCTGCAGGTCACGGTAGGTGTCGTTGGAGACCACGACCCCGTCCGACTCGAAGGCCAGCTTGATGATGAAGCGATCGTCATAGCACACCACCCGCTTGCCACCCACACGCCGAGACGGCGTGAACACCAGGATCTTCTTCTTCTCCAGTTCCCGCAGGATGTGCTGGTCTGGGAAGTGGAAGGGTGCAGGTCAGGGCCTGGCCCCACAGACAGGCCCACAGGCTCCAACGCCGGTTCAGGAGAGCCGGCTCAGCTGAGGCCAGGCCTGCGCCGAGCCAGCACTTAGCTGCTGGAAGCCAAGGACACCTGAGTACCAGCCTGCAGGTCCCACTCAGCCAAGAATGCTCCAGCACGCAGCCTGGCTTCTCCTTTTCCTGGCGGACAGCTCGCCCAGCCTGTCACCAAGGGGTCTGCGAGCCCCAGCTAGAGCTGGGGTGGGAGACGTGTCCAGCCTCTGTCCCGTGTCGCCAGGACAGAGCTACTGGAGCCCATCCAGAAGGGGCTGCTTTCTCTTGAGGGGGTGGTCCAGGCAAACTGTACCCAGATCTCAAGATTTCTGGGGAAATAAACCCGAATTTTACTGCCGGAGGTTAGGGGGTCCCGGTAAGAGACAGTGGTAATAGCTACTAGCATTCACTGTTCCAGCCACCACACTAAGTGCTCACTGTGTCTCACTAAGTCACATGAGCCTCACAGGCCCCGTAACGTTATCAGACCCCCTCCGTGTCCCAGGTGAGGGACACCTGGCTAAAGCAAGGTGAGCCAGAGAGACAGAGCCAGGATTCTAGAGCCCATGGGCTGAGCCACAACACCAGACTCTCAGTGGGGAGGTGGAAAGTGTCCCACCACCTGGGATGAGAGGTGCCCAGAACCCAGAGGCAGAGGCTGTAGATGACCTCCACCCTTGTTCAGAGTAGGGATGCTGAGAGCGGCAAAAGCTAGGGAAAAAGTGCTGGTCCCATGGCATGCCCGTTGGGGGAGCAGTGGTTTGGTCAATTGCCTCTGGACAAAGCATAATGCACATATATCCCAAGGGCCCGGGTTCACGCCCCAGGCTGGGGACAACAACCAAGATGAACAACTGAGAGAAAAAATAATATGAAAGTATTTCTTCCCTCTTTCCTTCTATCTGCCTACTACTTGCCTTGGTTCCTACCTGCACCTTTCCTTTTAAAAAAAAAAAGGAACGCTGGTCCCTGTTTGAGGCCTAGAAATGGTTGATGACACCCAGTCTCTCTTGGGGAGAACCAGGGTCCTGGAGCAGTGAAACCACCCCCTCCAAAGGAGCCACTCACCTGTGATGGGTACATCGGGCCTCGGCTGTTCCTTCCTCCAGGACGGGACAAACACCGTGATGTCTGTGTGGCCCCGCTCCAGAAACCAGGTCACGGCCAGCAGAATGCCCCGGCAGGAGAAGACCTCCTTGTTTCCGTGGCTGGGAGACAACGGGACAGGGTCAATCCAGAGGGTGGCCGGCCGGCTGTCTGTCTGTCAGGCCTGCCCCAGCCTGGGTACTAGAGTGGCTGGGTCAGCCCACCGGCTCAGGCTGGGAGCTCAAGGCCTGCATTCCCTGTTGGTTCCCACAGTGCCCCAGATGGCCAGACCGGGGCTTTCCCTGAGGTTCCATCTCCCGACAGTGGGGAAACGCCCAGGAATCTGGTAGCACCCGCTCCCCATGTGGGGGAGGGTCAGGCGCTTGCAACACACCTGGGGGTGGGGGAAAGGCGCAGGGAGACTTCTGGTTCCTGCTGGGACCAGGGGGACACAGCTGTACACATGCAGACTGAGTCACTACCCCTCCCTCGCCTGCCGCCTGCCAGGGCAGTGCTGGGGGGTGGGGCAGAGAAGGCAGCAGCCCCGGCTAACCGGAGAAAAACTAGATTGCTCTGGATTAAAGTTGGATTAAAGTTCAGTCTTGGGCAAACCACAGAGGCTTGGACCTGAGAACGACCAAGGAAGGAGCCAGGATCCTGAGCCTCCGCACAGAGCAGACAGGAACTGACCAAGTGGGGGCGGCTGTGGAGGGGCCATTCAGTGTGAAAGTGAAAGGACACAGCTTTCCCCTAAAACGCCTGACCCCACCCACCCTCCGGGCGCCGAGGTCACAAGCAAGGCAGAAATAGTCTGGGAGACACTGGGGACTCAGCGGCAGAGCCGGGGCTGCACCCAGAAGCCAGCCAGAGGAGCTGCTGGTTGCTCAGGCTGTGTCTCGATCTGAAAAACAGGCCCGGGGGTCTGCGGCTTCCTTCTAGACCCATGTCAGCGGGAAAACTTTCTTGTTCGCGTGACTGAGGCCAAAGACAGCCTGGCAAGCAGGGATAGCAACAGGGTTCCTGGGAAGTTGGAGGGCACCGGGGCTCCCAGGTAATGCTGGAGGGGTGTCACGGAAGGGTCTGGGCTGAAAGGAGCCAGTTGGGGCTGCATCCGCCAGTCCCTGGCCCTCACTGCCCCCTCAGTGAGAATCTCAGACTCATATCTGACAAATAAAACAGAATAAATGTTACGCAAAAGAGGCAAGTCCACGGCCGACCACATCCTGTGAGTGGCTTTGGGGGGTGACAGCTGGAGTCCCAAAAGGCAGGGAGGGAGGCGGGGCAGCTGGGGCCATGGAGGCTGTCTCGGGGTGAGGCTGGGAGACTCCAGGGTTTGAAGGTCTCTATAAACTGCAGGGGTGACAAAGTTCAGGCCAAAGGTAGCACTCATCCCCGCCACGTGGGGCCTCCCCGCCACGCACCAGGCTCTCATGAGAAAAGCGAACGTTCACAGAGCGCCATGAGCAGGCCCTGTCAGACGTGCGTCACGCCGAATCCGCAGAGCCTGAGGAGGGCGCTGCCTTGCTGGCCCTTCCCCTTCTTCAGCTGGGAGACTGGCTGGCTCACCGGGGCGGCCAAATGCCCATGCTCCACGCAGCCACAGTGGAGCAGGGACGCACACCCGACCTGGTGCTCCAACTCAGCTGCAGCCCAGCGCCTCTGCCTCCGACTGGGACCAAGCCAGGTTCCAACCCAGAAGGCTGGTGGACACAGCTACTTCTGGAGGCCCGGCGCAGAGCACACCTCCTGTGTCACCCTTACGAGGCTACAGCGCAGGGAACCGAGGCTCCTCCACGCAAAGGCCCTCTGGCTAGTGGACAGAAACACTAGAATCTGAATGCATGTCTGGGGCCGCTGGATTGCCTTCCTGTCCCTGAAATGTATTTGGGAGGAAAAAAAAGCTCCCAAACTTGCATTTCCACAAAGCCGCTGAGTAGTAAGAGGGAGAGGCAGGCTGGAAAGAGGAGAATGATGCATCTGGGAGGCTCCTGGTCCTCAGGACCCATGTTACTGGTGCCATTGCCTCCGGAAGGCCTTTGCTGACCTAGCAGGATGGCTCGTGTCTCGGGTCTGTCTTCACAATGCTCAGTGCTTCCATGAACTCATCACTGTCTTTCCTGGCCTGCTGCTGTCTCCCAAGCCTGGTGGCGTGCGATCATCGCCGGCTTCGCCCTCCATCTCAGGAGCGCCACCTGCATGTGCATCTGCCTGCCTCCTCCAGACAGGCGGGCACATACACGTGCCCCATCCTAGGCAGCATCTTCAAGCCCTGGGACCTGGTGGGCTGCCAGGACTTCCAGACCAGTAGATTGCTTCTGGGCATTGAAAAACTCTGCTGTCGGCTGCCCTAGGCAGGACAGTAGTCAGAGCATTACTCTTGGCAGAAGTAAAGACATGTTCTAGTCCCTGAAGCTAAGCCCAGATACTGCCCTCCCTGGCCAGGAGTGCTTCTCTGCAGCTAAATGGAATCTCTCACTGCAATGGAGGATGGTCTGCTGGAACGGGAAAACCTGACATCCTTGCACCCCCAACCGCAGTCCTGTTTGCCCAGGAGGTCAGGGTCCCGGGCTTGGCTAATAAACGCTGGGAAGATGTGGCAGTAGGTAGCAGGAGACTCTAGCTTAACTGCTCTGCTGCCCTAGGACAGAGGGCAGGGCCTGGCCAGACTGCCCAGGTGAAAAGATCTGCCTGGGCTCGGTCCAGTTAGTGGAGAAAAATTCCCTTAGAAGGAAACAGAGGTGAATTTCCCCACGATTTGCATATGGTGGGGGCTGTTCTGTCTGCCCTGTGGGGGGAGGGGTGGCAGGGCAGGAACCCAGTAGCAGATGAGACAGGAAGTTTGAGCTGGAATTCCCCTCCTGCTGCAGCCCCAGCACAGAAGTAGGGCCCCCACCCCCCAGCTCCTGATACACAGGCCAGCCCCCCAGGCCCCTCCTTCTTTCACCAGGATACAAACACACACAGCACATGGCTGCCTAGGGCACTCCCTGCCCCCAGAGGAAGAAGTTACTACCCACCCCAGCCCCTGCCCAGCTACACATCACTTGAGCCTAACTCTCAAGGCCTATGCTGTGCCCACCTGTGGCTCGCACGTGGGAGCCTGCTCCTGAAGGAGGCAGTGGGAGGGCTACAGGTAAAGCCGCCCCAGGACAGCAAGGGAAGGAGCCCTTTTCATCTGTCAGGGGCCTCCCCTCCAAGCCCACAGGATCTTCACCTTGTGAACATCCTCCCCAGCCTTGCCTCAGCAGCAGGCTTGAAGGACTGGAGAAAGCTGGACCAGAAGGTGGGATCCCTGGGGTCAGTCACATCCCTGGCCCCACCCCTCCCCTGTGAAAGTCCACAAGGGATGGGAGGGCTACTGAGTCCTGGCTCTGGATTCAGAGTCCCTAGAGCCCAGCCCAGGTGGCTACAGTTGAATCAGAGGGACCTAAGTCACAGCTCACCTGAACCAAAGCATCAGGCCACCTGTTCATACCCCGCGCCTCCATGTAAAGTCAGTTTCTTGAGGTCACTCTTGGTCATAACTACAAAGTAATTGGGCCTGCTTCCATGGGTGCCCATGTCTAGGACACAAAGCTTTAGAAGCCCAGACCACGAATAACTAGTCCAGACCATGAGCAACTAGTGTTACCAGTCTACTTCTTTTCCAGGTTCTGTGCATCCTCCCCTCCCTACTACCACCTGGGGGGCTGTGTTGGCCTTGTTTGCAGGGAAGAAGGCTCCGAGAGGTTAAGTGACTGGCTCCTACATAAACTGGAGCCCATGGTCTAGTCCCTCCCGCTGCACTGCCTTAAGTCATGGCAGAGGAAATGACTGACAGTGCTGGCCTCAGGCAGACGCAAGCGTAGGTGAGCTGTGAAGACAGAAAGATCCGATTTTAAATTGTGCTCTACCACTTATCAGTAATGTGACCCCGAGTAAGTATGTGAGCCCCCATTCTTGTCCCCAAAACAGTCCTAACAAACACACTCCAATGGAGTCATGAGGACTATGAACTTCCTGACACACAGCAGGGCTTTGATAGGGGGCTTTCTCCAGATCAGTCTGTGAGAAGGGTCAGCTCTCTTCCTGAAGGCCCCTGTATCAGAGGTGCATAGACATAAAGCCACCATTCCCAGCCACTAGCCGTCTTGGCCACAGAAGTGACACGTACCTCATTGCCACGTTGCTCCCATCGATGACAACAGGCCTCAGGTCAGTGCCTTCGTTGTCTTCCGCTGGAGGTACCGGCTCCAGAGTGGGAGCCTTCGGGGTGCCCCCACCCCGGGGCACCAGAGGGAGCTGAGGGCAGGGATCTGCCGAGGCCTGGCGCTCCCGCTCGGCCACAGACCCGTGTTTCACCAGCTCGCCCAGCACTGTGTTGGTGTCTGCCTGCACGCCCAGCTTCTGCAGGACGCTGTGGATCTCAGTGGCTGAGTAGCCCAGCTTCCGGAAGAAGTCCACCTTCATCTGTAGCTCCGTGGCCGAAGCCTCCTCCGGGGTGGGCTCCTGGGCTGACCTGGGGGCACTTTGGCAGCTGTGACTGTCTTCAAGTTCCCACAGACTCATGATGGGGCTGGCTTCCTGGGTGGGCCTCTCTCCAACTGCCACTCACAGCTTAGACTTGTGTAAGACACCTGTAACCGCTCCTGAAGGCCAATCACAAGGGTTAGGGCCGGAGAATGGCCCTGTAAGCCACTCCATTCCAGCCTCCACTCTACCCAACAGGATGAGGCAATCCTGGCTGGTGGCACTACGCGAAGCCATCTTCGCATGTTACTTCTGTTAGCCGTCTCAAAGACTCTCCCAGCTAGGGCTCACCACGCTCATTACATAAAACATGAAACCCAGCCACGGACATTAAGAACTTGCTCAAGTTTATCCAGCTGTTAAGTGATGGCGCAAGGATTTGAACTACGGCGGCCTGACTCCACCTCTCACCCCACCCCCAGCCCCCAGCCCGCTCGAGGGACCCAGAGGTCCCGGGAGGGCTCGGCGCGCCCGCGCAGCTGCGGGGCGGGGCTCTCGGATGGAAACTCGGGGCTGGAAGCGCGCTCAGGATGGCCGGGGGCTTCCCCGCCTCCGCCTCGGCCCAGCGAGCTCGCAGCCCCCGCCCGGCGGCGCAGGCCCGCGGCGGCCTCCCGGGCCGGGGAGGGTAAGTTCTGGGCGATCCATCCGGCAGAAAAGTTGGGAAACTCTGGCTGGTCGCCGCTGACGCGCAGGCAGTCCCGGCCCCAGCTCCCCTCCGGACCGTGGTTCCCCTTCTCCCAGGCTCCCCAACTTGGGCTAAGTTGGAGGGAGGTCCGAGGATGAAAGTGTCCGGGTCCTTGGCCCCCAACAGGAGTCCTCCCCACCCGCTCCGCCGCCCGGCCCGAGATCCCGTCCCCGCCCCGCCGCTGCGTGCCTCACCCTGCCGCGGCCAACGGCGTCTCCATGAGGCCGAGTCCCGGGGGCAAGACCGGCGGCGCCTTTATACCGCCGGGTGGGCGGGCAGGTGGAGTTGAGGACCGTGACGCGAGAGCCGGCCGGGGCGGGAGGGGGGGGCAGCCACCGCCCCTTCCTGCCCCGCCCCGCGCCGCCGGCCCCGCCCCGGTCTCGGCCCCGCCCCCGCAGCCGTGAGCGCTCCGGCCGTCCCCTCCCGTGGCGGGGCTCGGGGCCCGGGGACCGTGGCTTCTTCCGCCGGCCTTAGGCCGCGGCGGCGAGATCTAGAGGGCAGCAGTGCGCCGCCCGGTGTGTAAGGTAAGCACCGACCCAAACTGCTACGCGCGCCGTCAGGCCGGTGCTGGCCGAAGTACACGTACTGGCGCAGACACAGCCACGGACAGTCGGACCTAAGAACACGTGACAAGTGAGCCCTGGTGAAGGGACGATCAGGTGCGGCCTGAGTGAACAGGTTCACGGAGGTTGGTCCACACACCTTGGAAGGCAGGTCCAAAGTGATGCAGACAGGTACACCCAGACGGGCACTCTTTAGACTGAGACAGGAGCACTCAACAGATAGGCCGTGACGGAGCAGGCCCAGAGGCCGGGTCGCGTCCACGACCTGGTGTGCTTTTTCCTAAATGAGGATCTTACCGGGATAGAAAAGCTGGTACAGCCCGCAGGTACATAGCGATAGGCAGAAAACCTGGGAGAGGTAGGTTCCCCGAATTTTCTCATACAGCTGCAGACTTGTGCGCCGCTGGAGGCAGCATCCACCCGCTCCGGGAGGAGGATTTTACACCCCTGCCAGGTCAGCCATGATCCGGCTGATGAGCGCAGGACTTCACGGGTCAACTCAAGGGTGTAGGTGAGACACAGGTTGTGCCCATTTTACCTTTGAAAAACTCGGAAAAGTGTTAATTGCCTCAGTGGAAAGACTTGGAAGCAAGACCCGTCACTTCCATTCCAGCGGACTAGGTGCCACCATCGCCACTTCTGAAGCCGGCAGTGACCAGGGGCAAAGGGGAGACTCTTCTGGTGGGCGGGGGGGCGGGGGCCAGGCACCTCCTCTCGTGTGTGCGTGTGTGTGTGTGTGTGCAAAGGGAACACACAACCCACCAACTAGAGGACAAAGCCTCAGCTGTTCCACCAGCTCACTTTGTAGATGGGGAAACTGAGGCCCGTGGAACCTGAGCATTCAGAACTGAATGGTTCCTGAAGTGCCGACATTTGTTTTCTTTGCCTTATCGTTAAATGTGTCTCGTGTTATAGCCCGAAATTATTTATGTAAAAGACGTCATATATATTATACACACAGGTTAAAGGATGATGGTCATAACAATAAAACAGCCACATATCTATCACTTAACTTAAAAGTAAGTCCGGATACCTCTGAAACCTTGTGTATTCCTCTCACAGCCTCTTCCCCTTATCCTAAGAGCTGCTGGCCTGGATTTTCTTCTAATTGTTCTAATCATGCCTTATTTTCTTTTAGTTTTACACCATTGTATGAATAATAATATTGTTTCGTTCTGTGGGTTGTGTTTTTTTTTCACTTTGTGCAAATGGAATCATTCCACATACTTATGTAACTTGTTTTTTAAACACAGCATTAAGTTTTTCCTACATCCCTTTTTGTCGTCTGTGTACCTATCATTTATTTTACCATTGAATAATACTCCATTTTAGAAAAATACCACTAGTTATTGATCTGTTTTCTTGTTGTTGGGTGCTGTTTCTATGCTTTCATTCTCTGTTACAAAGAGGAGAGTGTGAATATTTTCTTAACATGTCTGAGTGCAGACACAGAGTTGTAGAAATAGATGCTCAGAGGCTCAGAAAGGTGAAGTCACTTATTAGGGTCCTGGAATTCTCCACAGGGACACCTGCTTGTGGGGGGGCCTCAGATGACCCCAGGGAGGAGGGAGCGTGGTCAGTTCCTGAAGCTGTTCTTCTGGGTTTGTCTGACCTCCCCAGGTTCCTAGGGGATATTTGAAAAAGTCCCTCTCATCCGTGTGTTCCTCCCCCACAGCAACTCCAGAGGCTGACAGAGGGAGGAGAGACAAGGCTCCCTCCCATCCACGCGTCAGCTCTCATCCATTGCTGGACTCCTCACAAGCTCACAGCCACTGAGTTCTGTGTGTGCTGTGCCCCTGCTCTTCATAACAAGCTCTTTAGCTCAGTGATGTTGAACATTTACTCATTGTAGCGACTACCTATAAGACAGTGAAACTATTAAATCATGAGCCCAGGTTAATAACCCGTGTGCCGATGATACGTCAGTCACAGTGATAACGCCTCCTCCTTGTGGAGGACTCCCTAGGTGCAGGCACTGTGCCAGCGCCTGGCAGACATTTCCAGACACTTCCGTGCCTTTGCACAGCTTCTTCGTTGACTCAGAGTGCCCTCCCCTCCAGCCCTCACTGCTGGCCAATTCCATTCATCTTGAAGATGATGTCACCTCCTCTGTGAAGCCTGCCTAGACTCCTTGATGCTGAGTTGCTTCCTCCTTGCCCTCGCTGCACCGGGTCTGTGTTCCTACGTGCTGGATTCTAATTGCCTGCCTGGGACCAGGGCCGGGCTGGGACTCCGCCTGTGTTCCCTGGCCCCATGCTGCCCTGCATGAGTCATGCGGCTGCATGACCTCCCAGAGTCAGCTGCAGTCTCACTCTCTTCCGGCTCACGAAGGTCGCTTTTTCCCCAGAAGCTGTCTTTCTTCTGCAGAATCCAGGGCTGCCCTGGGGACCCTGCTCCACTTACAGCTGGGTTTTGCAAACCTTGGCCCTAATCTCCAGACACTCTGCATCTACTGGTGGCCAGCGCACGCACTCCCCTGCCTCCTGCACGTGTATATTGGGGCAGCTGCAATCTGCCTGTTCTCCTGCCCCTGCATGTACCTGGCCAGTTTGGGTGAGGATTGCAGAGCTCCAGGACTGGTCATCCCCTGGGCAGGGGAAGCGAGGGAGCTGGAGAGGGCAAGGTCCCAGGAATTAAGTTGGCTTTGTGTTGCTCCACTGGGCAGCTGAGACTGGGGGTGGGGTGGGGTGGGATTTTACCTGGAGAGAGAGAGAGAGAGAGAGAGAGAGAGAGAGAGAGAGAGAGAGAGAGAGATAATTGGGACTTTCACCAAATGGCCCTCTTGACTCCCTCTGCTCCCTCTTTTCTGAACCTTGAATGCTCACTCACATTCTGCATTATCAGGGCTGGAAAGTCCCCTCAAGACTGATTAGCTGAAACCTTTGTTTCCTCCGTGGGGAGACAGAAAGGGACTTGCCTCTGGCCTCGTGGAAAGTTATTTCAGGCAAAGCTGAACTTGGAACCAGCCAGGCTTTCCCCATCCCAGGCATTCCTAGCCCCATTTGCCGCAGACAGGAGGATCAGACCCACACAGGTGCTCAGAAGTACTGATGACTTACGTGGGTACCTGACTCAAAGGGATGGCGGCATCTCGGGGTGGGGTCCTGTTGAACATAGCAGTGCAGTGCAAGTTCCCCTGCGACTTACTGTGTGTTCCCTCCACCGTGAATCCCACCGTCTGGGAGGGCCAGGAGGAAGGAGGTCTGAAGGAGGCAAAAGGTTGAGTCTGCCTGTCCTTCCCTGCACCCCAGTGCCACTGCAGCGAAGGGGCTGGAGAGAAATCCACAAAGTTCCCAGGGTTGAGTCCCCAGTCTAGGCTTGAATACTCCCTTGTCAGTCCCGGGGCACATCTTTGATGATGACCTCGCAGCTACCAGAGAAGCCCCTGGCTTTCCCTCGGTCATGGAGTGACCTTGCTGTGAGTGCTGGGGTGTTGACCCATGGCCCCCTTATTGTCTTCTCACACTGAACCGTCAAGGTCTGGGGCACACTGTCTCCTCACCTGACTGTGACTCCTTGAAGACAGCCTCTGGGGACAGACAGGACCTGGCGCAGAGGCTGGCAGATGCTTGGTGAGTCCAGGCATGAGTGAGAGGAGGGATCCAGATTTGTTTTGCTCAGACATCTCTGTTGGATCCTCTTTGCCAAGTCCAGTTCCCAAATGTACCCGTGTATCTGAAAAGGGCAGTCAGGCCTGGGAACTCAGACATTTGAGGTTTACCTGCATCTCGAACCGAGCTGTCTGTGAAGATTCAGAGACTGGACACAGATGAACTCGCATCTCGGCCAGTTCTAAGCAGAGTCAGGAGTTTGCTAGGGCTGGCTGACGATAGCTCATGTGGTCAGTGTGGTCACCCACAGATGGCCTCGTCATCACGTCCAGTTCACAAGATCCTGGAGGTCACTAGCAAGCAGCAAGTGTGGAACTCACATGCTGGTTAGAAGCTCTGATGGGAAGTTTGAGATATCGCTGACTACTGAAACTACTGCAGGGGTTGGGGGTTGTCTGTCTCTCTAGCACCCTCTGTTCAATTCCCCCTTCATAATAGTACTGGGGATTTCCCAGCCAGGTGATCTGGTCACAAATGACCCCTTTCCAGGGGTGGATCCTAACTGCTTTAAGCAAATCAGACTATCTCATCCTCCAGGCATTAGTAATTGGTCAGGAAAAGGCACAGGACTCAAATCAGGCAAGCAGAGTTAGAGTCTCGAGTTTAGGTCTTTGAGAGAATCGTCAAGCAAATTTTCTGTTCCTTGCAATCGCAAATGAGAATATCAGGTGGTGTCAGGTGATCTGGAAGCACCTTGTGAGACATCATAGGAGGCAAAACCAATGGACTGAGAGAATACAGGGCCTTGGTAATGGATGCTGGATCAAGCCTTGCCTGAGGCTATTACTTGTCCTAGACTTTTTGACTATGTAAACCTATAAATTCTGTCGCAACCCAAAATATCCTTAATAATGGCATTTGTAATTACTTAATACCTACCTAAATACAGCTTGGTGGATAGAATCTAATAAAATATGAGATCTGGAATTGTTTGGAAATAATAAAGTAGACTTATTGGTGAAAAGGTCAACAGACTGCTGAGTTAGTTCAAGCTTTGCCATCTGACATAGGGTAAAACTGGGGTACAGAGAGGTCATGAGATTTCTCTGTTTTTTTTAAAGGAAAGATGCAGGCAGGAATGAAGGCAAGTAGGCAGGTAGGCAGAGTAGAAAGAAGCATCTTTATTTATTTTTTTAATTTAGTTGTTCACACTGGTTGCTTCATCCCAGACCTGGGACTTGAACCCAGGGGCATGTGGCCTGTGCCCCTTTGTAGGTGATTGACCCAATCGCTGTTCTATTAGGGCACACTTGTGTCCGTAAGTTTTTATAGCTGTTTAGTAGCACCTCCTGACCCTGAGGAGCCATGAAACATTTTTGATGTTTAATAGTAATTGGAATGCTTGAATTTCTATGGATTCCCTGAGAAATCATCACTACATCTTTTTCTCTCTTGTGTGTTTTTCTAGGAGGCAGAGAAAGGGTAGCGATAACCCTCTTCATTTTGCAAATAGGGAGGCAGAAGCCCAGAGAGGCTTACAGATTGGTCAAGGTCACACAGAAAGGCAGTGGTGGAGCTGGTCCTGGAGGCCCAAAGTCCTGAATGTCACTTAAGACTCGGCCCTCTCCACCTGGCCCCTTGCGGAGCTACCTCTGCCTGCATTTGAGGAGGAGTAAAGAGTACGGCATTGGCACGCCCTGCTGGCCTAGCAGTTTAGTTCACTGGGAGAGTTCACATCCATCCATTCCAACGTCCCAGATTTAAGATCCAGGGCCAGGGGAGAACAACCAAGATGAATAACTAAATAAAATAAATAAAATACTTCTTCCTCCTCTCTTCCTGCCTGCCTGCCTACTCACCTTCATTCTTGCCTGCATCGTTCCTTGAAAAAACAAAAACAAAAACAGATTAGATTCATAACGGGTTCCCTTCTTCTGTCTTATCCTTCTTAGCTGCTGAATGAGTAAAGGGGACTTTAGTTATCTGGGTCAAGGAAGTGATTGTGGACCCTTTGAGATGGGTTCTCCCCAACCTTTGGAAACTCAGGGTTTTGAGACTCAGAGAAGACTTAGGATATTTCTCTTGCCAGAGCCTCCAAGACAGGAGGCTGCGTGCAGCAACACTGGCTTCATAATCCACGGAACCCTGGCTCTGGTATCCCCACCCATCTCCAAAGCCGCCTAAGGCTCCCCAGCATCTTCAGCAGCCATGAGGCGGACATGCAGATGGTGCCCTGCGCGGTTTGGGCTGTAATCGGAACGCTGTCCTCTGCAGCTGTACAGCTCACAGCCTGTGGAGACATACACGGTGAACCTGAACTGCATCTCTCTGCACGTCTGGACTCTCAAAGCCATCAATGGATAGCAGTCAATGACCTGGCAGCCATTTTTCTGAATAAAAAAAAAATCATCTCATATCACTGTTTTTGCAAGAAAAAAAAAGATATTTTGAGAAAATTTATTATATGTTAGATCAGTCTGATTCCGAAGATTGTTTTAGAAAGTTTATAGTGAAGCATGCCCTGGTGGAGTAGTGGTTCGGTCAACTTCCTTTGGCCGAGTGCAGGCCACATGCATCCCAGGGACCTGGGTTCAGGACATGGGCTGGAGAGAACAGCCATGATGCACAACCAAATAAAAATCCTTCTCCTGCCTGCCTACTCACCCTCATTCCTACCTACATCTTTCCTTTTAAAAAAAAAGTTAATTGTTAGTAAGATTCATTATTTTTAAAGACTCCTTTGACCTTTTCCTATTTAATGAGTGATGTCTACTGTTTAATAGAATTTAATTTTATGAGGAAATGCAAGCTTTTTCGATAAGTGAATTAAAAATATTTTTCAGGCATGGTTTGGGGACAGAATATATGCTGAAATTATCATTGTAGATGGAAATGCAACTGCATGTTATCAGTTAAAAATGGACATTGTTTTTTAATATGTAACAGTTGAGAATTCATGCTTCTTATGCTTCGTATTTGTGGTTTAGTTATTTTACAGAAAAATTTTAGGCTTTGTTTCTAAACGAAGAGATAAGAAAGTAGATGTCATTTTCTCAAATAACCCATTTCAAGTATGAATAGCTGTTATTTCCAAAAGATGAAACACTAAAATGGCTGTATTTTCTCTTTTTAGTGTGGGTTTTTGAAGTACTAGAGACATCTTGATGTTCTACATAAGATTTTTTTTTTTTGAACAGGTGATACATAAACAATGTAAAAGGTTCAAAGGGTCCAGGAGTGTTTACAGTGGAAGCAAAATCTCTTCTCCCTGGTCCTTCAAGTGATCCGCCAGTTAGCAGTTTCTTATGTATCTTTCCAGAGAGAGCCTGTGCGTCTCCAAGCACATATTTGCCCATATATATTCTGTTTTGTTTCTCTTTATTTTCACACCAGTGAGGTCCTCTGTCCAACCTGGCTTTTTTCATTTCATAATCAACCTCTGAGCTAATTCCAGTCAGTCACACGTGACGCTTCTTCATTGCTAAAGAAAAAATTCCGCTGAAAAAGATTGCGCTGTAAGGATGTACGGTACTTTATTTAGGTGCTTGTCGACCGGTCGGCATGGAAGTTGCTTCCGATCTTTAGTTGTGACAGACGTTACTGTCTCGGTCACCCAGGTGTGCTCACCACCTGGCGGCTGGGCGAGTACCTGGTAGGGGCAATTCGTCCTAACAGAGTATGTGAGCTTTTCCCTTTGGAAAATATTACTAAATGGTTCCATCACCTTCCTATCAGCAGTACTGAAAATGACTCATGTTATCACAGCCTTGCCAGCACAGTGGTCTTCAGACATTGGGGTCTTCACCAGTCTAGTAGGTGAAGAATGGGGTCTCGTTTCCAGCTTGTGTCTCACTGTTTTTAAAGAGAGGAGTGAAGGGAGAGGAGGAAGAAGAGGAGGAAGCACTTTTCACTTACTTGTTTATTGTTTATATCTTTTGCCTATTTTCCTGTTGAATTATTGGTCTTTTATCTTTATTGATTTGTAGGGGCTCTTTAAGGATAAGGGAAATTAGCTCTTTGGGATGTATTTCAAATATTTTCTTTGCCAGTTGTTATTTGACTTTACATATGAGTTTTTTTTCCTTTTACCCAGCAAAAAATTTCAATTTTATATAGACCAATGGATAATTTTCAAATGGTTTTGGGGTAGTCTTCACCCTGATATTATGACGCAAGTTCTCCCATGTTTTCTTAATACATTTATGGCTTCTTTCTCTTTTTTTGGGTGTGTGTGTATGTGTGTGTGTGTGTATTTAAATCTATTGGAATTGAATTTGGCAGAGTGTGAGGTAGGTACCCAGTTTCGTTATCCTGATGGGTACTTTTGGTCCCAATAACATTGATGAAATAATATATGAGAACTGAGATCAGATGTGAGCAGTGCATAAATATGAAGTGTTGGCAGACATATTTTCATTACATTTTCCCTATTTGTTTATACTTAAGTATCAGTTTTTTTTAAAAAGCTGTCTTCAGTTCATTCTCCGTCTCAGGTGATTGACACTGGTGTGAGAACCATAGAACCCAAGAGGCGCCAGGCTTGAGGCCAGGGCTGGGGTGGGAACCAAAACAAACTAAGCAAAGATGTCGCTTCCTCCCTCCTTTCCCCCTCTCTTAGTGCTTTTTCCTCTTCCCCCTTCCTTTCTTAAAAAAAAAAACAACAAAAAAACAGAAAAACCCAAGAATTAATTGTCTTTAACTGGTGATCAATTTTGGGTATAAACTACTAACTTCTTATTATAATAAAATAATTTAGGTGGGCCCTGGTAGAGCAGCAGTTAGGTCATTCACTTCTGAAGGAACAAGCCACATACCCCTGGGTGTGAGTCCTGGGTCCCTGTGGGGGAGGTGGGTGGGGAGACTGACAGTCCCTGTGAACAACTAAATACAAATAAACAAAATGCTCCCTCCTCTCCCTGCCTGCCTCTGCTGACCTTCATTCCTGCCTGCACCTTTCCTTTAAATTAAAAAAAAAAAAATATATATATATATACATATATATATATATTAAAGTATGACTGCAGTTATATTGCTGAAATCTTGAAACCTGCTTTCAAAAAATTATATATATATTACATATATACACATATACACACATGTATACACACACACACATATATATGTATATAAACTGCTTTGTAGGCAAAACTACCCCAGAGACTGGGACAAAAGAATTGAGTTCGGCTTTGATACAACTTTGTCTCACAAATAGTTCCTTTTAACAAATTAATAAACAAGCATTTACTGATTAGCTCAGAGAAATAGAAACAGATGCTAGTGCTGCATATAAAGATGTGTCCCCCTGGGAAGCTTTTCAAACCCTTGGGGTCTGTCTGAGGGCTGCAGACCACACCACCCAGCCCTGCCGCCTTGGGTAACTCGCTTGACTTCTCTGTGCCGTATTTTCCTTCTCTCCAGAATGGGGAGAGTCATAAGGGAAGGTTTTGTGGGGCCTGAAGCTTCGGGGAGGGAGCGTTTTAAAAATCACAGAGGGGTACAGCCTGGTGGCTCGGTGCGCAGGGCTGGTTTTACAGGGTGCAGACCATGTGAAACCCAAGGGCCCAGCTGAAGACCCAGGGTGGGGGCTCAGGGAAACAGACACATAAGTAAATGTAGAAACTAAAACATGTGCAGATGTAAGTACTTGCCCTGGCAGATCTGGAAAGAGCCTCTCACTGACAGATGAAACTTCGTCGACCTCCTTACAGACCAGCCTCTGACATAGCATTTCCTTTGTGGGGCTGTATAATTGGATGCTGGTCCTAAATCACTGGGCACCTGGTGAGGGCTGTGGGGGTCTGACACTCCCAGGCTGAGGACTCGGTGTAAGAAGCATCACTGTCTGTAGGTACCATGGCCTGCCTGGCATTCTGTTGCTACACCCTCACTTTCACGTTGCTGGCAAACTGCTGCTTTTAGTCGGTTATTGATTGATTGTTTTTTTTTTTAAGGGGAAAGTAGGGAGAGGATCAAGATGCATTTTTTTTTAAGGAAGGAAGAAGAAAAAGTACTTTTATTTATTTTATTTTTGATTGTCCCCCTCATTCCCCAGGTCATAAGACTGGGCCCTAAACTGGGCCCCTGGGATTTACATGGTCCACATCCCAGTCACCAGTTTAGTGCCTGAGCCACCAGGGTGTGCCAGTTTTTGTTTTGTTTTGTTTTCTAAAGGAAAGGTATGGGCAGGAAGGAAGAGAGAGGAGGAAGAAGTGTTTGTTTTATCTAATTACTCATCTTGATCGCTTCCCCCATACCCCTGCCACCCTGGCCCTGAATCTCAAACCCTGGTCCTTGGGATGTGTGTGGACTGAGTCCGGCGGCTTTATCTGCTAGGCCACCGGGGTGTGCCAATTCTCAACATTTTTAATCCACTTTGCTGGGAGGCAGAATCATGGGGTGAGGAGAGGAGACCATTTTTCTGTGATCATCTGTCTTTGATCATCTGTTCACACATCCTGGCTGGGCATCTGCTGTCTCTTTTTGAAGATGTCCTGAAACGTCAAGTTCACCACTGCCACCGACCCCTGGGTGGGACTGGGGAATCTCTGGGGGGTGCCCAAGCGTGCTGGGTAGCAGGTTGTCAGGACCTCACTGTTGGTGGGGCCAATTCTAGACCATATCATGGCTCCTGCTCTCTGAGGGGGCAACATAACCATTGTGGCTAAAGCATCACATGGGTGCCAGACAAAACTGGGTTCCAACCCTTGTTTTCCTCATCTGCAGAACGGGGCAATGATAATACCTCCCTCGGAGAATTGATGCTGGCAATTAATATGGTGTTTGCAAAGGGCTTAGCATAATGTCTGGCATGTAGTGCATGACCTCTCTGAACAGAGTTCATCCCTCCACTTGGCTCATTGTTGGATGGGAAGACTGAGGTACCAGAGATGCTGGCTGACTGGGTCAGGGTCACTGTGCAGCATGTCCATCAATAGCTGGGGTAAAGAAGTATGGAAGATCTTTGCAGATGACCCAAGGAACTAGACACAGTGGTTTCAGTGACTCAGCCAGTGTTCAAAAGCACCCAAAATAGATGAAATGGTAAGTGAAACTCCCAAGTAAAATCAAATAGGGAGGGATATAAAATGAAAAGATTTTGCATGAACAAGGTTTCGACCAAATGTTCGATATAATCTCATGTTAAGATGACTAAAGTGATCTCAGGTTGCATCTATAGAGGTATAGGGTTGAGGATGAAGGAGGCGAGAGCTCAGATGTTGTTAGCTCTGGTCGTTGTACCCATGGGGGACAGGGATAGACCAGAGGCCAGTTTGTGGAGGGTGAAGGCTAGTGAGGAGTTGGGGACACTGATCTTGCTGAAGAGAAGATGGAGGGGCAGAGGCAAGGGCGGTAGCATCACCCTGCCTGGTTCCCAGGGCAGAACCAGGAGCCCTGGAGATGCTAGGAGGCTGACAATTCACTCTACAGCTGACAGGACTGTCCCACCACGAAAAGGATTGCTTTCAGAGGTAGTGAACACCCCAGCACCCAGGAGTATGCAAGGTGGGGGGAAGGAAAAAATACCTGCTTCCCCTCTCAGATTTAAAAAAAAAACCCACTAGACCCTACTGATGAAAAAGCATCCCGGTTGCCTATATGCACATGAAGTTAACCACGTGATCTATATTTACCCTGTTTTAAGGTGTTCTTTAACAGTGACTATGACTGAAGTTGAGATTATTTTACAATCCAGGTGTATAGTTGATGCATCTTTCTTTACTGAAAAGTTGTCATTCAAAGATGTTTGGACCAGCAAAATGAAGTATGTGATTTGGGATTGCTTGATCTTACCCACTTCCCATTCAAATGCCTGTCTGGAAATTAAATAAATGTATCAAATAGGTAATAGATTCTTAAAAACATACCCTTCTTAGCGAAGTCAACTCAGTCTGGCCCGGACATGGAATCCAACAGCCCTGCCGCTCCTCCTCTGTTTGCTGCGTCCTAGCCCTGCAGTGGGCAGGGAGACGAGCTATTAAATCGCTTTTTAATACATTTAGAGCGGCAGCTTCTTGGCTGGGGAAAAAAAAAATCCACTTATCAGATGCTATTGCTTCAAAGAAGGAGAACGTACTTCAAAAAGAATTTGGAAGGAGCTTTTGTTCAGCAGGGACACCACCTGGATTTGAATATGTTCATTCTCAAAAGGTGATTTCGCATAATGGACCGAACTCCACTTAGGGCAGGAGGACCGGTGAGCTTTCAGAAGGAGGCACTTCGAGGCTGCGAGGGTCCTCGTCCCCACCAGCGCTCGGAGGGCGGGGACGGCCCCGTGCCCTTCGCATCCAGCTTTCCTCCTGGAGGACGGCTCCTCTCCGCCGCCCAGCCCACTCGGGGAGTTGGGGACTTCGATTCTTTGAACAACAGGTGTGGTTTCAGGAGGCTTTTTCAAATGATAAAGCTGCCAAGGAGCTGTTGGCATGAAAGACGTTTTAGAGAGAAGAAAGACACGAGTTAGGCCAAGGCCGGGCTGGCTCTCAGGGCGGTTTGCAAAGGGCGGTACGCGGCGCCCGGCCACCTGCAGACGTGCGCGGCGCCCCGGCGGCGAGCAGCTGGCGCCCAGCGCGCAGCGTTCGGATCCCTGCCCTGCCCGCCTCTGTCACCGCGGCCTTGGGGGAGGTGGTGTAACCTCTGGGCCCCGAGACGCGCTTCCGGAACCCAGGAACGAAGCCCCTAGAAGGCCTGACCTCAGAGGTGACGCGAGTCTTCGCCGGCAGTGACTAGGCAGAACGCGATGCCGCTCCTTGTCCTGTGTCCAGGCTGGCGCGCGGTGTGTGACCTGGGACCAACAGCAAACCCAGCTGCCCCGCACCCGTGCTTCCAGGGACAGCTGGCGGCCAGCTTGTTCCGCCGCCACGCAGTCCTTAGACCACACACAGGCCCGTGGGCTGGCTTGTGGCGCCCCCTCCTGGTGACAGCGGGGAGGCGGGGCATCATCTCAGAACAAGTCCTTTCTGGGTACATCCTCCACCCCTCCTGGGCCCTTTGAAACGTGGGGGTCACTGAGGGGAGCTGGCTCTCCCCTGCCTTAGGAAAGCCCTTCTTTTTCTAGGCTGGGCCATCTTGAGTCCCAAATGGAAGGGACCACCTGGCGTGGGACCCAGGCTATATTTCTATGCCAACAAGGCCCTTTCCGGAGTAAGACAGGACTGTTGCGAGGAGGGGGAGGGTGCCCGGCTGGGGCTCTCACTTGGACATGGGAAGGGCACCTCCAAAGATGTAGGTGCGGGTCTGTGGGAAAAGGAGGGCAGGGAGGGTAACGCTGCTTAGGGAGGGTTCGGTGCAAGCCTCTCCCCGACCCTGTCAGCGTCTTCCCTGCCTCCACACCGGACAGATTTTATTAGCGCTGCAGTGGTGGCCACGTGTCTTCAGTTAGTTGCTTCTCAAGACTCAAGAAAGCAAGGGTGTTCCAGTTAAACCAGCAGGACTTCTCCACGGTGAGGGCGTCGGACCTGCCTATGGACGTGGGCCTCCAGGTGGATTCTGGACCCAGAAGTCAGGTGGCCCCTGAAGCGCCCTGTTCATCCCCAGGGGCCATGACTAGGGTGTCATCCGCGGGTCCCAGCACAGAAATCATGGCGAGGTGTCTCGTGGCCTCTAGGGGTAGGCTGGGGTGAAACGGCGGTCCAGAGACCTTGTCCATCCTGCCCCATTGACAAGCTCATCTTCCTTCCCCTTTTAGTGTGCGTCCTCTCCGGTCAGTCCCAGAGCCCCCCAGGGGTTGTGCTGCGCCCCTCGCGCGCCCACCGCCCTGTCTAGCGCACGTTCTGTGGTTCTGTCACGGCGCCGCCCACACTGTGCCTTCCGCCCGGGCCCTCTCCCAGCACCAAGCAGGCTGCCCGGCACATCGCTGAGCTGGCGCACACCGAATATTTGACGACTCCGTTGGCTTGGAAGGAGGCTCCCTGTTAAAAGTCAGGGTCTTCCTCGGCCTTAGAAAAGACAAGCACAGAAGAAGGCAGAGACCCAGGGTTTGACTAACGGGTGGTTTGGGCAGTCCTTCCTCTTTCTGTCCATCCCTTCTCAGGCTCAGACTCCCAAGGCAAGGTAACGTCCTCCCTCCAGTGAAACACCCTGCTTCCTGCCTGGCCCCATGAACAGACCTCTCCTCCACCAGTTTGCTGACCCCTACATGGTTTCCTTAAGTATCCTAATTGGCCTTTGCTGCTGGCCCTGGGCTGCCCTGCGTGTGGACGTGCCCTCCCATGTGTAGTGGGAGGCCGGCTGCCCCTTTGTGCAGGCATTCTGACACCTGGGCGGCAGAGGGGAGCGGGGAGCACCCCTCACATAGAGGCCTCTTCACCCGGCTGTTCCCGGCACCTGTGGTTCTCCTGGACTCCCCACCCGGACAAGTGGCTTCTTCGCTCTGCTGTACCTGATGGCTCTGGGGCTGTGCGGGAAGGACAGGAAGAGCAGAAGCAAACAGCGCTGTGAAAACGTTTTACTGGTGGAAATCTTGGACAGAATATATAAAATGGAGGTGCTTTTCTGTTTGGGGGGGCGGAGAGAGAGAGAGAGAGAGAGAGAGAGAGAGAGAGAGAGAGAGAGAGAGAGAGAGAGAGAGAGAGAGAGAGAGAACACCTACCCATTTCATTCCACTTTCTCAAAACTGCCATTCAGGCCTAGGAGTTAGGAATCTCTGCATGACGCTCCCGGTTTTTCTGAGAAGCAGCTCGCCCATCACCCACCCCGAGGTCGCTCTCGCAGGTGGTGGGCTGGAGCATGGGGGCTGCTATTGCTGCTGCCTGGGGGAAGGATCTCCTGGCAGGGCTTGGGGACCTGTGGAAAGTGGGTCAGGGGTTGCAGGTTGCAGGTTGTGAGTTACAGGTGAGTTATACTGTAATTTTTAGAGTTGAAACCGGGACCAACTGAGGGGTCACTAGGAGTCGGGGTGGTGGAGTCCAGTGAGGGAGCATGTTTGTGTGTTGCGTGCGTGTGTGTGTGTCTGCAAGTGGGCAGGCACCAGAAGTGGGGGATGTGACACCTCCTTTTGGGGAACCTGCACCTTGGTTGGGCAGTTTGGAGCTAGTTTGTTGGGTGTGTGTCTGCCCAAAATGAACTTTTAGCGAAGTGTGGTTGAAACCAGGACAGCGTTTCAAATCAGGCAGGACGCTGGGACAACATTGCCAAACCGGGACAATCCCGGTCAAACCCACAAGTGTGGTGACCCTAGTTTCCGATTTCTACGCGCCGGGGTTCTCAGACACCGCTTGCCCGTCTGGGCTCTTGGTGGTCACCTCTGGAAACAGAACTTCGGATGCTGCTTTCCTGGCTGGAGCAGTTGTCACTGACCTTCTAGTGGTGTCATCAGGCCGTGAGCCTCACTTTACCATTTACAAAACTTTCACATTCCTGGGCCCTTGTTTGATTGGATTCTGACCGATGTTGGTAACACAGCACTGTTACTAATCACTTAACCCTTCCGGCCAAAGAGGAAATTAGGGATCAGAAGTTGTGTAAATTGTCTCAGTGGCAGAGGTGAGACCTGGGGACTCTTGACAGAGTCCAACCTATACCTTCCAGGGCCTTTCCCCAGATCTGTCCAAACTCAGCTCTTCGTCTCTTTATCATGCTAATTGGGCAATGAGCTCTATTAGCCTGGGGCCAAGCTGAGATTAAGACTCTGGGTGAGGACTTCCTAGTCAGACAGAAAACGGATCAAGAGTCACCACCCACCTCCTCACCTACACTCCGGGCCTGTTCCGAGATGTCCCTCACTGGGACGGGGTTTGGAACTGGATGACCACATAACTAGTCATCCAGATTAGGACATTTTTGTGCTGAAAGGGAGGGAGGCCCATTAATAGTTACCCCAGAGCAACAGCCAAGAGGTGAAGTCACTGGAGTAAGGACCCGCTGCCCACCTCTCCCCCTTTCTCACCCCCAGAGCATCAGAAACCCCTCCGGATGCGAGGCGGAACAGCGGGACTGGGCACTAGCCATGCCAGCGCTCTGCGGAGCTGTTTGACTGGAGCTTCATGACTATGGGTGGCTGATCCAGTCATTACTTCCATGAGAAAGAGAAGCGCCAAAGACACTTGCCTAAAAACACAGCTGGTAAGTGGTGGAGAAGGGATTTGAATCCAGGGAGGTTCGGTTTCCTTAGAAGGACTGCAAGAAGGAAGTTTCAGTGAATTCATTTGGGTCACAAGAATTGTGTCATGGAATGGGGTTCCCCAAGCCTCTCATCAGTCTTCCCCCATCTCTCTGAACTGTCTGGATGCAGGGACATCATTCAGAGGCTCTTTGAGTGGCTAAGGGGTGTGTGGATGAGGCAGGGAGGCAGGTGCACTCAGCAGTGGGGAGGCGTGGAGCATGCAGTGGAAGGGACGCAGCAAGTGAGACAGGAAAACCTACTTTTTATTAAGCACAGCTGCATGCCAGGCTCTGTTTTAAGTGTTCTCACGGAATTAACGTACTTAAACCTCACAATAACCCTATAAAGTAAGTCATATTATTATCTCCATTTTACAGATGAGAAAACTGAGGCTACTTGTCCTCCACTGCATAGCTGCTAAGTGACAGCCAGGGCTATCCAGTTGACTTAACTACCCTCATGCAGTTGGTCCTTGAGGAAGAGGTTACAACTGGTCCAGGGGTAAGTTCCCTCCAACCTGCTTCCTCCAAGACAATTCTCAAGGAGGAGAGAGTTATGGCGCCCCGCCATCTGGAGGCGCCAGCCAAGGGTGTCCCGACTTCCCTCTCTGCTACTGCAGGAGGCGCAGGCGGGCAGAGGTAGAGCTGTGACCCATGCCACCCTCTGTGGCAGCTCATTTCTATTCATTTTCTCTAAATGCTTCTCTCTCTGTTTTTAAATCTAATTTTTCAGCTTCTTTTTTATCTTCACTCAAGTTGCTTTAATGAAATGAAAATGTGTCTGTTTCCCTCTGCTGGAGCTGCCCGGGGAATTTCAATATAAAACAAACAAGTTGGCTTTTAAAATTAAAATTTTATGGGTGGCATTTCCTCATTTAATGGGAGGCACAAAAGGCTGGAGTAAAACCAATTAACACTGGGTTGGGACTCGGCGTTCAGCAAAATTAAACAGCAGGAGCACGGTGTGCTGGGAACCCTCTGTGCAGGGGCCAGGAGAGATGCAGGCCAGGCAGCGGTGGAGGACAGTGCCGCCCAGCACGTGTGCCTTGGGGATGGGCGCCGGCAGGGCTGTGTTCCAGCAGGTCCCACGCTCTGGTCCCCTGCCCCTGGACCCAGGCCTGGGTGCCTGTGTGCATTCCTGTCTGCACGTTCAGGTGGCAGGAGATGGGGGCAATGAGCAAACCGGGGGCTGTCTGCTTTGGATTCCTGGGTACCAGACCCCTGGGTCTGGAGAGACATCTGGTTAATTAGCTAAGGCTTCAGAGAGGGCCAGAATTCACTCTGCTCTTTCTTCCCTGAGATAGAACATGTCCCATGTGAAAGCAGAGGCCTCATCTTTTTTTTTTTTTTTTAAAGCAAAGGTACAGGCAGGAATGAAGGTGAGCAGATAGGAAGAGAGAGGAGGAAGAAAAATTTATTTCAGTTGTTCATCTTGGTTGTCCATCCCTTGCCCCCAGCCCCAGGTCTCAAACCTGACTCCTTGGGATGTATGTGGACTGTGTGTCTGGCAACCTTATCCACGAGGCCACTAGGATGTGCCAGAGGCCTCTTCTTGATCACGGCTGTATCCCAGGGCTCAGATAGTGTCAGGAGGGTGGCAAGCCGTTCCACAGTCACTCCATGACTGAGTGACCTCACTTGGGCAAGCAATATTAATGGAACTCTGCAGTGAGTTAATGGAACTCAGCAGTGCTTATCACCTAGTGCAGGACTTGTTTTTGGGTAGAAATGGTGAAAATGTCACAGGAGATCTGAGGAGGGAGGGGTAGCCCTGTTGGGGACACTCGGGAAAAGGGCTTTTGAAACCTGCAAGGGCTGCGTGAGTAGCTCTGGAGGGAAAGGGAGCCCAGGCCAGGGGTCAGCGGGAGCGAAGGTGTGGGGATGTGGACATGGCTGGATTAGACCAGAAAGTGTGGAGGTCAGTGGGAGCCAGGCTGCCAGTGGGGGAGCAGCCTGGCTCAGTTTGATTCTGTGGGCAATGGGGATCCATTGGAGGCCCCAAAGCAGGTCATGCAATCAAAAATGGTTTTGGGAGACTGGTTCTGGAAGCTGGTGGGAGGGGAAGGCAGAGTCTAACCAGGCGTGTTGGCATTCGTCTGGGCCGAACTGAGGACCTCCTGCTGGGTGGTCAAGGTGACCTCGAGCTGTGGCTGGAGGGGAGTGGAGGTTGGGTGCTGGAGGTACTCTTCTCTGAGCCTAGGAGTCCTGGAGGAGGAGCAGGTTGGGAAAGTGGAGGGACTCAGCGTGGCAGTGACCCCCAGGGAAGGAGGTGATTGTGCTGCAGTAGATTTCACACTGACAGTTACAGCTGGACCGTGTAAACCTGGCCACAGTGCCACAGACCTCAAGACACCCCCAGGCAAACTAGCCCCACCTCTCCTGCTCCTTTCACCTCATCCCCTCACTCTGTCCTCTGACTCCATGGAGAGAGGCCATTCTGGTTCCTGGCATCCCAGGATGACAAAAAAATGGGGGAGGCCGAGCACCTCCGGTTCTGAATCAGGAAACGAAACTGGCACCGTGCTGCCCCTGGCATCCTCAGTCCTCCCCAGATAAGCTTCTGGACCCCAGGCAGATCTCCTGAGGGGGTGCACACAGCGCCAGGGCCCAGCTCTCAGAAGGGTGTCCGAGGGAACACCTGAGGTCAGATGAAGGGGCTTCCTGACACAGTTCTGTACTCCACTCTGTGCCCACCAGAGGGTGCCTCTGAGGCCTGTTGAGGATTAGGTAAGGGTCTCTGAGACCAATTTGAGAACCTGCCTGAGGTTTATTTGTAAGTCTCTTTGAGGCCTGTTTGAAGGCCTAAAGACTGGCTTGGCCTTTAGGCCCAGAGCATAAAACCAATAAAAATGGCCTGAGGCCAAGGCTGACATCAACTCTTCTCCCTCTATACAGCAGAGAGAAAATCTGGCCAAGCTCCATGTGGGTTCTTAGGGCAAAGTGGCTGGCAGAGCAGCTGGAGCCTTTCCTTTGGTGATGGATAAAGTTCACCCTAAACCACAGAGCTGCTGGCCAGAGCCCCCACTCCATCCCAAGAACCAGCTGGCTGACCTTGCCAAATCTGACAAAGGTTACATGCTTCTTGAGGACCCCCACCCCTTGCCCACATTTTTGGGAAGAGAGACATGATGACATGAAGCCCCATCTGTAAAAGGTTCTTAAGTATGAATAGGAGTTCACCTGGTGATCAAAGTGGAAAGGACACTATTGACTGAGTGTCACCAGTGAAGACAGAGATGGGAGAACTACAAATGCATACATTTTCCTGGAGTCCAGTGCTTGCAAGAGCTAGTTGTAGGAGCAGCATGTCAAGTAACATAAGAGAAAGAACCTTGCCAACTCTAGATGCTATCCACAATGCAGTGCTCCTGTCACCACCCTCTCCTGCTTGTTGTGGCACCCAGATGAGCTGAGATGTGAAGCTGAAAACTGGGAAAGGGCTTAGAAAAATGTTAATTCATACATTGAGAGAGTAGGTAGATTAAGTGTGAGAATGCGGGGATGGAGGAGACAATTAAAATACCTGCTAATTTCTCTCCTGAATTCACATTTTAGGAGATGTTTATAAACTGAGAATTCTAATTGCTTTTCTTGGTCACACCTCTTTTCAGATGAATACACTTTAGAGTTATATTAATGATGAAAAATGTCAATTTCCTGATGTTACCAGCTGGGAATCTTGATACAGCAAGAAGACCCCCCGCCTCAGGCTTACCCACAGGAGTGTGTCCTTTAAGTAACATGAAAGTCTAAACCTCGAGAGAGGCTTGAGCTGGAGCGTCAGATGCCTGGTACTCAGTCCAGCTTGTCCGTGTTGATTGCCCGTCATTCCTGGGCTGCTTTCTCTAAATCCTGGAAGAGAGAGTGACTTCTTTTTGACCAATGGCCAGACAGAAATCCCCAAGTTTCACTTCTGATTGGACCAACTTGGGTCATATGGTTGGGGAGTGCCGGACCTGCTTGGCTGGTCCCTGAAGCCATGATGGTGGTAAAGGGGAAGGTGAAACATGTGTCCACTCTACATAGTCACTTGGGTGGAGCCCGGGGCCTTGGGGTGCACACCCCGAGTGGCGTTTCTGTTCTTGCTGATGGGTCATCACACTCTCTCTTTCCTACAGCTCTCTCTTTGTCAGTATACTGCTGGGCCAGCCTCATTGCCTCTCCCCTCACTCAAACTGCTCCCTTCTCTTTTTGTTTTCAACTGTTAACGGTCACTAGCCTCTTGGCTTACCAATATCTTTTTCTCTGTAGCTGCTCAAAAGTGCAACACATTTAATCATTGCAAAGAACATGCATTATGGCCAATGTGATGAGGCAGAAAACATGATTACAAAATTTAGCTATGGGAAAAATCTCAGCATTTGCCAAAGACACAATTTTATCACTAGAAAACCCAATAAGATGAAGTCAAAACAATTAATTATGGCAAATAAAAGAGTTTGGTGAGATGTCATAAACAAAGAAAAATCAGAAAAAGAGCTTTTTTCTATAATGACCATAATCAATTAAAACATTGTAGCAAGTTGTCTGGAGGTTTTTTTTTTTTTTTACTTTTTTTTTCTTTTAACTGCATGAGGATGCTCACTGGGGAGAGCTGGTGTCTGGAAACCATGTTGATTTCTAGAGCTGGAGACACACATGACCTTGAATTAGACGCCTATCCCCTCCTTTGTAAAGAAAATCACCAGGATGGATCCTTTATACAAGTAAGGCAAATACCGCCCGTTTTTCTAGAAAGAGGCCTGGAAGATGAAATTTAAGTGCAGAAAGGCAAACTGTGATGGTCAATATTCTGTTTCGTAATGACTGCATTTCAAGCAGAGTTTGCTCTCAATGTGAGCTGGTTGAATTGCCTGGGGTTGGAAGAGGAGACCAGGGATTTCCAGGTGTAGATCTAGATCTATCTATCTATGTCTCTACCTATCCATCCATCCATCTATATATCCAACCATCCATCCATCATCCATCTATGTATCATCCATTCATCTATATATATCCATCTAATCCATCTACCTACCTACCTGTCTATCTATCCATCCCTCCATCATCCATCTATCTATCCATTTGTCCATCCATCCATCCACTCCATCTATCTGAAGGCAGGCAGGCAGGCAGGCAGGCAGGCAGGCAGGCAGGAGGAGGCCAAGGGAGTCGGGAGAAGGAACAGGGACACAATAGTGAGATGACAAGTACCTTGAAACACAAGCTCAGTTTCCCCAGATGCCACAGTATAGATCTCAAAATGTTAAAAACCTAATTTTCTTGCAATACACAGTGAGAAGAATCAAAGTATCATTTAACTCAATGAGAGAGACTCTTTGAAGAAAGCTGGTTCTGAGAAACTCAATGATGGGAGACGATGACTAAATCAAATCCACACTTAGTTACTGTCCTACAGGGTGATGAAACCCTAACCTGGGGGGTATTGTCTCTACTGGATGGAAACCATTTGCACCTCATCAGTTTTCTGCAAGTGAACATCTAACTTTACAGATAATGGGTCCTAATCAATAGTGTTTGAATGTCCAATGAAGCACATGCCCTGGAGAGTCCGTTCTGGACGGCTGGCTGACCAGTGCCAGGACAGGACTGGGGATAAGGAGCCTCAGAGAGGAATGTGCTTGGGCAGTGTGAGTCTCAGGGATTGTTGTGATGGACCCTGAAAAGAAAGCTAAGCCAAGTGTTGATCCCAGCACGGAGGAATGGGTCGTAGACCAGCAGGGCAGGGTGTCAGTGGCTGGGGGCTCCCGTGAGGGTGGGAAGGTGGCTGGTCCCCACCCTGTACCATGCCTTGAAGTACCTCCCTTGCACTCAAAGCCGCAACACCCCTTTTATTTTCTGGATTTTTCCCCCTATTTTTATTTAAATTATTCTTATTATGATAAAACATGCATATAGTTAACATGATATTGCCATTTAAATAATTTTAAAGTGTACAGTTCAAGGGCATTATGTATATTGCATTGTATAGCCATTACCCCTTCCATCTTCAGAACTTTTTCAACATCCCCAACGGAAACGCTGTACCTATCACACACCGAGTCCCCATTCCCCTGCTTCCTCCCAGGCCCTGGCAGCCACCATTCTGTTTGAATTTCACTGCTCTAGGAACTTCACGTGGTAGAGTTATACAGTATTTATCATCATAACTGATTTATTGCACTTAAAGAGTGTCCTCAAAGTCCATCCATCCACATTGTAGCACATATCTCATTCTATTCCTTTTTTTTTTTTTGCTTTTAACACTTATGGATTTTGATTTACAAACTCACAGAAACCAAAATGTGTACGTTCACCATTCCTCAAATAAATGACAACACACCACACCCACCACCAAATGACCAAAAGTCCCCACCATGGCTTGTTCCTGCCCCACCCTCCCCAGTGGTCGCCTCAGTTCTAGGGTCAATGCCCCAGGGTTGGTTTTGGTTTTGTCTTTTTCTTTGCTTCGTTTATTTATAGTCTACATATGAGTGAGATCATCCAGAATTCGTTTTTCTCTCCTAATTTCACTCAGCATAATGCCCTCATGCTCCATTCATGTTGTGGAAAATGTTGGGATTTCATCTTTTGTTTAGGGCTATGAGTATTCTGTTGTGTAAATACACCACAGTTCAGTTTCTGTGTCCCTTTGATGATGGGCTCTTAGATTCCAATTCTTGGCTGTCGTAAATAACGCTGCAGTAAACATGGGGTGCATACATTTCTGCAAATTAGTGGGTTTTTTTTTGGGGGGTAAATACCAGAAATGGGATGATGGGATCATGTAGGATCTTCATTCTCAACTTTTTGAGGAATCTACGTACTGCTTTCCATAAAGGCTGTGCCAGTTTACCTTCCTACCAACAGCATAAAAGGGTTTCCTTTTCTCCGAATCCTCGCCAACATTTGTTGTTTCCAGACTTTTGGGTAACAGCCCATCTCACAGGTAAGGTGATATCTCATTGTTGTTTTGATTCACATTTCAAGTGAGGAAAATACTTCTTTTCATGTGCCATTCCATTCCTTTTTCAGGCTGAATAATAGTCCATTGCATGTGTATACCATACTTTGCTTATTCTTTCATCCGTCAGTGGATCTTTGGGTAACTTCTGCCTTTTGGTTATTGTGAGAAATGTGGCTGTGAACATAGACACGTACATATTTGTTTAAGCCTCTGCTTTCAGTTCTTCTTTGTTTTTAAAGAAAAGGTGCAGGCAGGAATGAAGGCGAGTGGGCAGGCAGGCAGAGGGAGGAAGGAACAGCATTTATTTTTATTTAGTTCTTCATCTTAGTTCTGCCCACCCTCAGGTCTTGAACATGAGGGCTGTGTGTGGACTATCCCTGGCGGCCTTAACTCCTGTGTCACCAGGGTCTAGCCCTGCTCTCAGTTTTGAACATACAACTAGAATTGGAACTGAGGTCATACGGTAACTCCAGGTTTGATATTTTGGAGAACTTTATGCACTAGACTGTTTTTCACAGTAGTCGCACCATTTTACATCTCTGCCAGCAGTGCATAGCATACCGATTTCTCCATATATATTATGCATTTTTTTTTACAATAGCTATCCTAATACCTTTGAAGTCAAACTTTTAGCTTTTAAGTTAATTGACGAGAATCACTGATTATTAGAAATAAGTCCAGTTGAGACTCTCTCATGTTTCCACTGGCCAGGGATCTCTGAGGGTGATGCATTCGAAAGGAGGTCAGTCCTGCTTCCAGAAACAGGCCTAGAAGAAAGCAGGCCCTGGCAAGCTGTTACTTCATCCTGCAAGGTAGTGGCGCAGGTGAAGATGAGTCCTGCACAGCCTGGTAGACATCGCTTGTCCATTGCTGTGGTGACGTCTCTGTGGGCTAAGAGTCCTCTCTGGGCATGTTAGATCTTCCAAAGGAAACAACAGGCATTGGCTAAGATGACAGCTTCTCAGTTAAATTAGACACATATTGTAAGTGCCTATCATGCATCAGGCACGGATCTAGGTTCTGAGAAGACATCAGGACACAACAATGATCCCTGAACTTTGGTGGAGTGGGGGTGCTGGAGAACAAGCAATGATCTTAAGGAAATCAGCGGTCAGTGTGAGTGGGGGCGATGGGTAGCAGGAGGGGGACATGTGACTTTGGCTTTTACTCTGGGTGAGATGGGGATTCGCTGCAGGATTTTGAGCAGAGACATGACATAATTTAAATATTTCTTAAGAACTTAAGTGTTTATTTGTTACTTTTCTTGGAAAATTAAAGATGATTTAAGAGAAGTTTCAGGTTCAAGGCAAAATCAAGAGGAAGAACAGAGATTTCCCATATCCCTCGTGCACCCACACATACGCAGCTCCCAGCCAGGTGACACCCCTCTCCCTCCAGAGTACTTCATTGGTTACAATCAATAAACCTGCATCGACACCTCATTGTCGCCCCAAGTCCGTAGTTTCCATGAGGAGTCAGTCACTCACCATGTGCCACTCTCTATGGGTTCAGACACATGTATCCATCACTATAGTATCATTCAGTATTCACTGTCCTAAAAATCCTCCGTGCTCCCTGACTTGTTTTAGAAGATTCACTTTGGCTAATGTGTTGAGAATAAATCGAAGGGTAGGAGGTGGAGCCAGAAGCAGGGAGATCACTTAGGAGGCTAATGCAATAGTTCCGGGTCTCTGCACCCCTTAACCTCCTACAGAGACCGCCCTGCTCTGGCCCAGGCATTCTTGCTTCAAGGGGGCACTGAAAGAGCCGCTGGTTCCTGAGGGCCTGCTATGTGCTGGGCAATGCTTAGGTGCTTGCTGTTGATTTAATCTTTTTTTCTTAAGGGCAAGGTACAGACAGGAATGAAGGCGAGCAGAGGAAGCAAGCAGGCAGGAAGAGAGAGGAGGAAGAAGCATTTCATTTTAATTAGTCGTTCATCACCGGTGGTTGTTCCCACCAGTCCTAGGACACCAACCTGAGACCTTGGGGTGTGTGTGGGCTCCGCCCAAGCCCTACTGCACCAGGGGTGTCTGCTGATTTCATATTAATCATGCACTCTGCAAAGGCACTCATGAGGAGGGAGCTGTTCTACGGCTACTTCGAAGCTCATGCTATGGATTGAATCGTGTCCCCTGCTCTCACCCCCATTCACATACTGAAGCTGGAATCCTCAATGCGGGGTCTCGAGAGGGGCCTTTGAGAAGTAATTCAGGTTAGAAGAGGACAGCCTAGAACAGAACACACGATGCCCACCCTGCTGGTCCATGCTCATGGGCACCTTTCCTTGGGGAGCAGAGAAGGTGGCCGTTGGCCATCAAGGAAGAGGCTTCTCACCAGGAGCGGAATCTGCCAGGGCCTTGACCTTCCTTGGTCTTGAACTTCCTGGCCTCCAGAACTGTGAGAGACAAGTGTCTGTGGTTTGAGCCACCCCGACTGTGGTATTTGGTGATAGCAGCCCAAGCTGACTGAGCCCATTTGACAGACAAGGAAACAGAAACTGAGGTCTGAGTGACCAGGTCACCCAGCTGGGAGCGGTGACACATTGGGCTGGACGGTGACAGGTGGGGGGCAGAGAGAATAGGGCTTGGGGAGTCCTGCCTGTGAGACTGGGGGCCTGGTACTGAGGAGTCACAGAAGGACAAGGCCATTTTGGGGTGACTGGGCTGCTGAACTCTGCCTGAGGAAGGTGCCCTCGCTGTGCTGTTCTCCAGGACCCTGTGGTGTGCAGGGGTCTGCCTGGCTACCTCTGATGCCCTGGGAGCCTCTGGCCTCGCTGGGGCCTTGAGCATATAGGCTGGTGCTCCTGGAGGTGGCAGGTGGCAGCGTCACATGGGGAGGGAAGGTGTCCAAGGTCCAGTGGTGACTCCCGGGGGCCTGTTTGCTGTTCACTGACAGAAGGTATTGAAGAGGGCAGAGAGTTAATGAGGGTAATTGCTTTAATTATTTTTTTGGTTTGGAGAGTCATAAAATGTGGCAGCTCACTCAGAGCTAATCACAGTCATTAGGAGGGGCTGGGGGCTGTGCTTGGCTGGCAGTTGTTAACTAGGGGAAGCAACAGACTGCAAAGACAAAGAGATCAACAAATGGTCAGTTCCCTTCTCTCCTCCTCCCTCTTTCCCCACTAACCGCTTTGGCCTTCAGTCTCCCTTCCATCACCTCTCTTCCTTCCTCCTCCCAGTGCGCCCCACCCCCTACAATCCACCAGGAAGGCCTCTCAGGCAGTGACCACAGTGACTGCTGGGATGGGGGACGGTGACCACCCCTGGTCTCAGGGATTGGTGTGGAGTCTGGAGGGAACAAGTGTTCTGGGAGAAGGAAGAGCGCTCAGCCCCAAGCAGAGGTCTATACCCCCAGAAGTCCTGAAGTCAGTCTGCAAGGCCCAGTCACCTTGACCCTCTGCTGATCCAGGTGAGACAGAAGAGAGGGCAGAGCTGCATTCTCGAGCAAAATGTGGGTGTGAGGGGTGTGGGGTGGGTCACCTCCCTGCTTCCCTTTACCCTTAGTCAGGAGAGCAGCATATGCTCAGCTAATAGTTCCCGGGCACCTGCTGTGTGCCAGGCTGGAGATTGTGGGTGCTGCTGGTGGTGAGGCTGTCGTTCTCAAGGAGCCCCCAGGCAGCTAGGGAGCAGATGTGTATGTAACGACCACCCCAGGGGGCATGAGAGGAGCAGTGCTCCCGTTGAAGGTATCACCTCTTTGAAAATCAGGGAAGACTTCCTGGAGGAGGTGGCAGAGTCACCAGGGAGGACTTCCCAGAGGAAGTGGTATTTTCTAGGTCTTTCAAGGTGCATGGTAGTTTCCTGAACAGAGAGGCAGGAAGACACTGTGCTGAGGGAACAGCAAGGGCAAGGGGCCCAAAGGAGGGCATGGGAGAGGGGAGGGTGGGAAGACAGCCTGGGAAATCATTTTGGGCCAGACTATGAGGGGCCTCACAGACCACATCATGGGGTTTGGACTTGACTTTGCCTGAGAGCCTTGTGCATGGGACTTGGGAGAGGGTTGGAGTCAGGAAGCTTCTTGGGAGGAACAAAAGACGTTAGATAAAGCTCAGCTCAGTGGATGGGGGCTGTGCTGATATTGGTGATGATAAAGTACTCAGCCAGGACCCATGGTCCCGGGATATACAGACCGTCACGCAGCTACTGAGACACACAACTGTGCAGACCCATGAGCTACATTTACAAAAGCACAGACACAAACGTACACTTACTCTCTCCCCCCAGCTCCCAGACACATACAGACACACACCGTCCAGCACACGCAGATAAAAACACTCCATAAAGTGCCCCTCAGACACGCTCACCACTCTGGACCCACAGATGGGCTGAATCTTTGAGGGGCTTGCTAAGGCCAGAGTTGTGCCCCAACTCCTCTCCTTGTCACTTTGCGCCCTGGGGCTGGGGCATTAAGGCTGAGTCCAGAGGAGCCTTCCACAGATCCCCCTGCAGCCCCTCTGCTCTGCCAGCCCATGAACCTGGCACGGCACTGGAGAGCCGGAGGCCATCTGTCAGGATGGCCTGGTCGGCGAGGAACCAGCTTTCTGTGGTCAGAGGGGTCATGTCCCACCCCAGGTTTGAGTGATGATGAAGCAGATTTACTTGGTTTTGGGGGGCAGGAGCTGTTTTAGCCCAAGCTGGGTGTCGTGAGCTCAGGGTGCACCTGCAGGGGTCTGCTGTGGTGACAGGACCAGCCTTAACAGGAGGGAGGTGGTCAGAGCTCAGGAGACACTTGTGGATTCGGAAGGAGTGTGAGGAACGGCAGAGGAGTAGGGGGAGCAGAGGGAAGCAGAGAGGCTCCTGGGCTTTGCTGAGGAGTCACTATTCTGGGGAGGAGCTCAGGTGTGCTGGTGCATTCTCTTGTGAATGCTGGATCCTTCTAACACCCAATGAAGCGGGTATCATCAGCATTCCTGTTACAGCTGTGCACTTAAGGACCTTGTATGATCATGGTTCATGGAGCTTGGGAAGCAGCAGGGCCGACAGGAATCCAGATAGCTGGGCCTTGGGGTCCTGCTCCATCAAAGCACACCTGCCGCCTGCCCTGTCAGGTCTGTCCCTGCTGGTTCCCCAGACTGTTCTTCTTGAGAACAAAGATAGTGACCACTGTGTTCCCCAGGGCCGCTGCAGGCCCCGCACATGGCACCAGTTCACTAAGTTCAGGGGGCAGGAAGGGAGGGAGGGAGAAAAGGAGGCTGCATTAGAGGCAGGGGCATCTCAGGACCCCCATCCTGTGCCTACACCTCTTCCCCATCCACTGGGAGCCCTCTTGCTCCTGCCACGGGGCTCAGATGCCTCCTTGTCCAATTCTATTTTCTTACCAGACAAACGAGGGCTGGCTCCGCCTGCCCGTTCACACTGACAGGCTGGTTGTCAGCTGCAGTAGCATCTGTTCTTGTCAGAAAAATTAAGAAGGAAGTGAAAGAAGCTGCAGCCCTGGAACTGCCGGCTGGGGAGAGAATCGGGTCTCTCTTGTGGGAAGATTCTCCCTGGGTGGGTGGGTGGTGGTGGGCAGGCCGGTCAGAGGACAGAGTTTCTCCATCAATATTGTCTTCCCTTATGAGGGCAACGTGCTGAGCAGTGCAGCCTCCAGAGCTGACTCCTGGGCTGGCAGCTCCAGACTGACCAGCTGCATGTTTGGGCAGGTTACTTAACCTCTCTCTGCCTCGGTTTTCCCACCTGTAAGGTGGGATCATAATGTTGTGAAGGTTCAATGAATTCATAAAAGTAAAGCACTTGGAACAGAATAGACACCTGGCACTTAGTAACTTAGCGTTTTGTTCATGTGAGTATTGTTCTCTTCTTTGCCCTAGGGAATGTGTGTGCGTGTGTGTGTTGGAGGTGGGGGGCTCCATCCATCGGTGTGGTTGAACCAGAGCAGAGACAGCTCCCTACAGACCAGGGAGGTTGGTGAAGTTTTCACAAAACTTTATTAAACTCAGGCCCCTCATCCCTGCCCTTCGGGACTCCCAGTCTGGGACCCGTAAACCAAGATTTATTATCAGAAGTACGTATGTAATGTTCAAGAAAAAGAGAAGGCAGCAACTGAGTGTGAGGAGTGGGGTGGAGGCAGTCAGGGAGGGCTTCCTAGAGGAGGTGGCATAACTAGAATGTGAAGGAGTAAGAGTTTGCCGGGCAGCCCCAGGGTGGAAGTTCTTCCAGGGAGCCCAGGCAGCAGGGACTAGGCTGAGAGGGCCCTGGACACCTGGATTTCAGCTTTATCCTAAGGGCGGTGGGAGCCCGGAGTGGAGAGGTGTGTGCTTAGGAAATGTGAACAGCGCTGGCTTGAGGGAGACTGCCATGTTCCCGGGCCGCCGGCCGGGACCCCGGCATCGTGGGGAACCCTTGAGCAGACGAACAAAGGGAAGGATATTTGTGATCACCCAGGCCCCAGAGGGCCATGACCAGAGAGGTGCCTGGGACTCAGGAAGGCACAGAGCTGAGGTTCCCGGCCTCTTGGAGAGGAGTGGGAACTCCCGGCTCCCAGCATCTCAGCCTGGAGTCAGCCCCGCTGGGAGGGCAGGTCTGGCGGCAGCGGGCTCGGGCTTGCGCGCTCTGTCCAGCAGGGGGCAGCCGCAGTGCGCAGATGGGCACGTCCCGCCACCTTAACTGCGCTCAGCTGGGGAGAGCAGGGGTCCCCTTAGGAAGGGGTCTTTGGTGGGCTGGCGGATCAGACCAGGGCGTCCAGGGCTTCCTGGGTGAGCTGAAGGGAAGGTAAGGGACACCGGAACACTCTCAGATCCCATCTGTTGGAGCAGTCCTACCGGAGAACAAAGATGCCCACAGGACCCGAGGCCAGACTGGTTGCTCTGGTGATTTTCAACCCTGGATTGGAAACACCTGAGCAGATTAAAAACATACCCCTGCCCGGGGTCCTCCCTAGATCCGCAGAATCAGAGCCATTGGGGGTGGGACCCAGGCATGCATAGTTAAAAGACCTCTCCAGGAGATTCCAATGCTCCCTGACTCACCCGGTTGAAAGGTCAAGGCCCTCTCCCCCCGCGCTGGCCGGGTGGGCGGGGGCGGCTAGGTCTGCATCATTCAATGGAGTGAGTGGGAGTGCTGACAGAAGGCGGTGAGCCGGACACAGGAGATACCTGACCCCACTTGCTCCAGGGGGAGGAGTTTCCAGTGGGCTGCGGCATGTGTCCAGGAATCTACAGCCGCTCTGTATGCAGAGGTGCCTTCCGCGTGAAGGTGCCGGATTCCTACGTGCATGTCTCTGGGGGAGTGTCGACGTCTGGGCTGGTTTCCCTCGCAGACCCACGCACTGTGGCCTCCTTGCTTCTGTCTGTGTTGGTATACACGAGTGCTGCTCTCTGTGCACAGCATGCGCTGTTGTGTGCACGAGTGACCTGACACACACATTTGTCTCCAAGCCTCCGTGTCTCACGGCTGGCTGGTGTGTGCCTGTGTTCTTGGGTCTTTAAGAACCAGTGATGGATTTGATGCTCTGCTCTTTGAAGGTATTTTTTCCTCTTTCTCTGCTTCCTTCCAGGCTGATTGATATGCTGCTCCCGTGTAGTTTCCCCAAAGACCACACACAGGCGAGGTCTGTGTGGACAGAGTCAAGTGTGGGCTTAGGAAAACCCACTGTGGTGTCTCCAGGCGGTGTCTTCAGCTGGCCTCCGGTGGGCAGCGGATCTTGCTGGAAGAAACACCTCAGTCACTGAGGCCAGGAGCAGAGCCGGTGAGCCCGCCCGGCCCACTCACTCCCCGCCAGCTTGCAGAGGGACGAGCTGATCAGGCCCAGCAGACACACGGGAACCATTCAGGCGGCTCCAGGCAGGCCAATGATTTCACACCATTTTATATGAATATTCTTTAAGCATTTGTTCAACATGTACTTCGTGGGGGGCTAAAAGTGACATTCTGTTAGTAAAAATGGTAATCTGCTTATGGTAAAAAATTGTATGCACTGAGCCTAACATACTTTATGTTGCCTTTCATATCATTTTCCCAATCATTTGTAACTGGAGGTGCAGGGTCATCCTCTCTAATGATGGACATACCTTATGTAGACGGGGTTATAAAATTTGTTTGCACAGACAGGACTCCGCCAGGCATTATTTGGTTTGAGAATTTCAGCCAGTTCTGCAAGGTCACGTTTCATCTAAATAAATACTGCCTTTTGTGAGTTAGAAAAAGGAACCACATTCAGGCAGCCCTGTGGACACCCAGCTTTCAAGATGGAGCCTGGCAGCCCCACACACCTCCTGGGCCTCCCTCAGCCCTGGTGGGGAGGTGCCTGTGTGTGTGTGTGGTGGGCAGCTGAGCTTATAGGTGTGAGGCAGGGGTGTGTCCGACATTTGTGTGCATCGGGTGTGTGCTGTGTGAGTTGTGGGTCTGAGGGGTTCGCTTCACTCAGCACATGGTGTTGGGCGTGGGGGAGGTGAGTAGTGGTAGTGGGTGTGGGTGGTAGTCCTCTGGGGGGAGGAAGGGGGTGTCACCCAGTGAGTGTTCTGCTGGATAGGAGGGGAGTGCATGTGTGCGTGACAGTCACCTTCCACTCGATTGGGTGGCCTCCAGTTGTAGCTGGTGGGGGTACTGACTCTGCCCAACTCTGCTCCAACCAAATAGTCCTTTGGTGAGGACAGGGCAAGAGGGTCCCGATGGGGGGCCTTGAAGAAAGTAGTCCTTTAAGTAGGAGGAACAGTTGGTGGCAGTTTGCATAGGAACTTTGCCCTGGCCTGAGTCTGCTGGTTTGGAGTCTTCTTCCCCAGCCACACCAGGCCCCTGACTGGGTCACCATCCTCTGAACCACTGCAATTGCTCCTTATCTGGTCTCCCTGCCTCCTAACCCCATCCATTCCCCACCCTGAAGCCAGAATGTTTTCCACACTCACACCTAGGCACAATCTTCCTTGCTGCCAACCCTCTAGTGACCCCTCACTGCTCTAGGATGAAGCCCATGCTCTTAAGCCTAGCACCCCAGGCCCCCCACAACAGACCCTTTTCTGCCTCCCTGCTTCAGCTCCCTCCATGCCCACATGACCTCATCTGGGCCCCGTGAGGGCCCCGACCACTGCGCATGGTGCTGATTGTACTTGAATCAGTTCCGTTTGAGTCTATTCTACTCAACATTACTGAACTCTGTACCCGATGCTGAAGGTAAAAGAATCAGCAACTTAGACCTGACTCCAGGCAGCCGCTCAGTGGGGCCACAGACAAGCAGACATGGGGGAATGTGTGCTGCATTCCATGTGGCTGAGGGGTGGGCGGCAGCAAGCCTGGGTTTGTAACCCAGGTGCGGGGGGGTGGTCAGAAAGATGCGGAATCCAAGGCCACGATGGGGAGATGTTTCAGCAGGGACGGCCAATGTGGAGGCCAGAGCATGTGGGGCCTGGAGGTGACTTCTCTGGGACATGGATTCGTCTGGAAGGATATGGGGAGATGCTGAAGATGGAAGCTGGGGTAGGCCCGGGTCTAGGTCACACGGGGCTTTGGAGGTCTTTCACTGAAGAGCCTGGACTTTGCCACTGGAGGGGAGTGATATGGTTACATGTCTTAAAAGAACACCCTGACTGTGGTGTGCTGATACATTTTCAACAACCTGCCCTCTGGAGAAAGATCCCTTTTGCCAATTTCTGTGGTGTAAATACTTTCACCATGGCTGACTGCAAACTTCCAGTGTGAATGTGGGGTGGGGATGAGATGCTGATAGTCTGGACTCCTGAGCTGCAAGAGGCCAACACAGGCACACTGGTGGGAGGGAGCAGAGAGGCCTCATTCTCTTTCTATAGAGAGTGAGCAAACTCTTCTCCCATTTACCTCTTGTTTCTCCCAGCACAGACCCCGGCCTTGCACAGAGATAGCACTGTGGCCTAACTGCATTCTGGAGGGCATGCAAGGCAGAAGAGCATCCCACCCCACCTCCTGAAGGGATCCCTGGGAACTGGCTCCTGGGAGGAAGTCAGAGGCCCCATGTGATCGAATTTCAGGGCTGAGGTTGGCAGGAGAGCACACTGGGATGGGAGGCTGATGAGCTGATGATAATAATTATGACAATTATGCAAAATACACAAATAATTACAGAAAATCATGATTATTATTTGTGGGTGTGAGATGTCTCCAGCTTTTTGGAACAGCACAGAAACATCAGTTGCCCCCTTTTCCTGTGGGTGTGAGTGTCACAGCCAAGCTTGGGACTGTGTGGCAGGAGTGGGGTTTACATTCCCTCCAGACTGCCATCTCCTGTTCCTGGGCCTCGGTGGGATCCAGCCTTTCTTGCCCAGTGCCAGACCTGAGTGGGCCAGATGGCAAGGTCTGGGTCCCACTTCCGGTTCTCATCTCGGAAACTTAGGGAGGACACAGCCCTGGATGGGGAAAGAGTTGAGACGGTAACGATTCACCTAAAGACTTCAGATGCCTAGGGGCCATGTGTGTCTCCTCTCCCACGAGCTGGTTTCCTGGTTCATGGCTGCTTGGATTCCTGCACCAATGCGGTTCTCTTCTATGGAAATTTAGGACTAGGACCTGGAGAAGGAAGGACTAGGCTTTCTAATGAGAAGTTGGGAGTAGGCAGCCTTACCTGGTAGCCAGATGGACTGAAGAGTGAGAAAGACTGATTCCTGGTGGCTTTCTGCTTCCCAGTTCCTGTCCTTGTCCACAAAATTCCCTGGATCTTTTTTTTTTTAAGGAAAGGTACAGGCAAGAATGAAGACGAGTAGGCAGACAGGCAGGCAGGGAGAGGAGGAAGAAGCACCACATTTTATTTCCACTTTAGTTGTTCACACTGGTTGTTTTCCCCCAGACCCGAGACTTAAGCCTGGGAGATGTGACCTGCGTCCTTCAGAGACTGTTGACCTAACTGAGGCTGCACTGGGGCACGCCCTCCTGGATCTTTCTAACAGTTGGAGGGAGTTTCTCTGTCACTTGCTGTCAAGATTCTAAGTAGGGTTGTATTGCAAAAGGCCTTGAAAGTTTTGGTTTTCTGATGAGCTCCTCACTCAGTTGAGCTCCCATAAGACCTTGCTGGCAAAATAAGGACACCCTTGTGGAAACTCAGCGAAAAGAGCTATCATAGGGCTGGGAAACTGAGGCAGACTGGCTCCAAGCTGGCAGGAGGAAGGAGCTTATTAACTCCAGTAACATGACATGGGCTCAATTCTGTATGCCCCTTTTTCTGCCCTGCTGCCATTAACCCAGTCTCACTTTGTCTTCCACTCTCATCCAAACTCCTGAGAGAGGAGTTCTGATTGGCTCAGCTGATGGCCATTGTCTCCTTGTAGAGTCTTCTATGTCAGAGTATGTGATAGGCTATTAGCTAGCCTATGGAAGTCCTGCTCTTATTTCAGGTACTCATATATGATCCAGTCAGATGTCAGTTCTGAGCAGGAGGCCTTTGGTGGTGTAAATTCAAGCAGAGCAATGCATGGTGGCTGCTTTGTCCTTAAGCAGGACTTGGTACTTCATGCTGGTGGGTCCTGGAAGGTCTTGAGGATATGGTATCATCAAAGCTGGGACTTGGGAAGATTAATCTGACCACAGGGAAGAGGATGGTTGGAGGCAGAGAGGGAGTCAGGTGACTCTCTTAGCTCAGTAAGAGATGAATGGAGCTGCCTGAACCTAGAGGGCTGGGCTGGGGGAAATACAGGGGGGCAGATAAAGATCTTGGGGTGCCATATTTAAGTTGGTGCTGAGTCTCAGTGCTGGCACTTGCATTTGATCTGAGAGTGCCTTCTTTAATTTTGCCTCGCTCACTTCACCTAGTCCTGGCTGGGTGTGGGTGGTAGGTGGGGGAGAAAACAACTGAAGTTACAGGGTGCTAACTGGTGGGTCAAGGGTGGTGAGGGAGTGGGACCCTCCTTTTGCAAGTGAATGCAGAGACTCTGGGGAGTGGCAACGGAGAGATAGGGGCCCATTTATAGAGGAGGCTGATGAACTCATCTTGGGGTGTGTGCTGAGTTTCAAGTGTCCGCAGTGCGTTGGGATCAAGATTTCTTTTAAAGGTGCAGCCAAGGATGAAGCAAGCAGAGGCAGGCAGGCAGAGAGAAGAGGAAGAAGCATTATTATTTTCAGTTGTTCATCTTGGTGGTTCCCCTCGGGCCCGAGTTGTGAACCTGGTTCCTTGGGATGTATATGGGGCTATTCTGACTTGAGACTGGCTAACCGCCAAGCTATCAGGGCACACTGAGATCGAGATTTCTAATCGACGGGAACTTCGGTCTGAAGCTTGGAGAGAAGTCAGAGCGGGAGAAGTGGCCTTTGATAGCTGGTCAGGAGGTACCATGTGGACCAGGTGCTGTGCCTGGCACAGAGCACATGCTAAGGAAATGTTTGGTAATTGTGCTGGAAGCCGTAGGAGTGGACTGATCCCCAGGGAGTTTTGCAGGAAGGCCTGAGTCTCTAGTAGGGAAATTTCAGGCAGCCAACACATTCAGGGTTGGGGCCATATGTGGACAGCAGAAATTCTCTGGGGGGCCCTTTAGGTGTCCTCATGCTCAGTCCATGTGTCTGCCTTGTCTTTAGAGACACCTGGACTATGAGTGCCTGCTTGAAGAGTTGAGGGCCAAGGGTCAGGGAGGCTCTCCTCACTTCTCTGCTGTGATGGTTCCTGTTTGAGAAGTGGCCTCGTGGTGACCACCTGAAGATCATGCATGAGCTCAGTGGAACTGAGAGCATCCCCCTCCACACTTGATGGGCCTTAAAGGTGACCTCACACTTAGAGTTCCTGTGAGCTGTAATTTCCGCTGGAAGGAGAACATACAGGACTCGGCAGCTGAGTCTTTGAGAGGGTTAATGACTGTCTGAGGGTCACACAGCTGGTGAGGGAAGGCTGGGTTGGAATCTAGGGGCACTTAAAAAAAAGCAATCTTCCAATCCCATGGGTCATCCCATAGTTTAGGTTTTCCTTAGATAATAAGATCACATCAGAGTTAGCTAAGTGGCTAATAGTAAGGACTTTTTATATGCTGGAAACTGTATTTTGCATTTAAATCTCATTTGAGCTTCACAGCATTTCTAGGAGGGAGGTCCTATCATCTATCGTTTGGCAAGAATAAAAACGACAGAGTCCATTTCTGGCAATGGTGTGAGAAGAGGGCTCTGCAGACATTACTGGGAGCGAGAGTCGCTGTAAACGCTAGAACACAAAGTCAGCAGCAGCAATTAAAGTTTAAAATACGAAACCCTGTGATTCACAAACCCCTCTTTTGGTACTGCGTCCTCTAGGAATAAAAGCCTCCGAACATAAACATCGATGTACAAGGACGACTGTGACAGCACTGTTTGCAGCGATGAGATGAAGTCATTTCACATCCATCAAGGTCTCGCTCGCTCCTGGCACAGCTGTGCCGGGCACGGCGGGCGCCGCAGGTGGCGAGGAGAGGGCACGGGGTCCACACAACTCCCCTGGAGCACTGTCCATGGTCTGGTACACGAACAAGCACATTTGGAGTCATCTGAAACTTTTTTTTAGGGAAAGTTACAGGCAGGAAGAAGGCAAACAGGCAGGCTGGAAGAGAGAGGAGGAAGACACATCTTTACTTCATTTTTACTTGGTTCTTCGCATGGGCTGTTTTACGCCCTAGACCCAGGACTTGAACCCAGGGGTATGCGGCCTGTGCTCTTTAGGAGGCTACTGACCTAACCGCTGCTCCACCAGGGTTAAGTAAATAGAAATATAAAGGGAAACGAGAGTGTACATCTGTTTTTTGGTGTTGATGTGGGCCTGAGAAATTTTGTGAACAGATATGTGCCATCTGTTATGACCTCAGGGAGATGAGCTCCAAGGCAGGGAGGGGAGAAAGAAACTTTTCCTCCACTTCTGCGTGGCTCATGGAGGGCTGCCTGGTGCTTCCGAGAGCTGGTGATGTTCGGGTTGAGTCTTGAAGACCGAATGGGAGTTTCCCAGACAGTGAGGTTGGGAGCGGGCGGCATATTCGGGCAGAGGCAGAAGGCGTGGAAGTGCCCAGGTGGCTGCGCCTCACAGTGGGAGCCGCTCCGGAGAGTAAAGCGAGAGGTTCGGCTCCCACGCCGGGAAACGGGGCTCATTCTTGCCGTTTATTGGAATTTGAATAAAGGCTTATGATGGCATCCACCATTACTGGGCATCAGGTACCTTTGGGACCTGACTCCAGAGTGCCTGCCCCTGTTTGGGGGCGTCCTGCAGGGAGGGGAGGTGCCGCCCAGCTGTACCTGCTCCTCGCTGTCCCGGGCTCCTGTGGCAGAGGAAACTGAGTCCACCCAGGGCCTCTCAGGAGAACAGTGAAGATGTGAGCGGGGCACGGTGGGATTTTTAGCACCAAGTGAATTTTTTGAAAAAAAAAAAAAAAAAAAAGTTTTTCTTTTTTTTTCTGGTTTGCTCCTAGTGTGTGAATAAAGTATTGGTCTCAAAAAATGTACAGCTAAGGTGCAGGCTGTAAGAGCCATGGGCCTGGGTTGAAGACTCAGTGCTAGAAATGGGTGGAGGGAACAAAAAAGAAAAAGAGAGAAATTCTCAAATATCTTGAGCACAACTAGGTGGAGCAGTAGTTAGGTCTGCTGCCTCCGGCTGAGCAAAGTCCACATACATTCCCAAGGACCCAGGGTTTGTGTCCCAGGGCCAGGGAGAACAACCAAGATGAAAAATTAAAAAACAACAACAAAAAAACCCTTTCTTCTCTCTCTCTGCCTGTTTGCCTTCCTGCTTTTCTGGGCTTTTCCTTAAACAAAAAACAATTTTGTGTGGCAAATACACATTAGATATAGAGGAAGGAGTCGGGGTGAGAGTGAGCGAGGCAGGGTATATGGGCAGGGCCCCTGTGCTTCTTTGTCTCCTTTATTCCTCCTCTCAGCTCTCCCTTTATTTCCTCCTGAACCTCCTTTCCTTCTCCCCTCCTAGTTTGACTCTAGCTCTGTTTCAAGTCCACTCCCCATGGGCACCCCGCAGGGAGAGGCGCAGAGCTGAGCTGTCTCACTGCAGGGCACTGGGCAGGACACACTACGGTCCTTCTCGATCCCTCTGTGCCTCCCGGTCTGGGTCACTCAGGCAGAACCACAGGCTCTGATGCCAGGTCAACATGGGTTCACATCCCCACTCTGTTTAGTGCAGAGCTGCTTGCCTGTGTGACCTAAGGCACGTGACTCGGCATTTCTGAGCCTCAGTTTCTCCCTCTGTATACGATGCATTGTGATTCCTCTTCCAGGAGCTTGTGAAGACTGAGTGAAAAAATGTGCACGTGGAGCATTGAGTTAGCGCTGGGCACAAAGTTTTCGCGTATCTTAACCTTCCTTCAGCCTCGTTTCAGAGGGGATTTGGGTGAAGTCTTTGAATCACTTCTGTCTCTTGTCTAGGGGCGTCCTTCCTTCTTCCTAATACTGGAATTTGTGGGTTAGCCACAGTGTTCCATCCTCTGCAGACCACAGGCTTCTGCTTGCCATGTCTTTTTCTCAAACCCAATGACACAGGTAAATCAAACTGCTCCAGACAGAAGAACCTACAGCAGGGAGAGCTCGGGGTGATGGGGTCACGGCTGCCCGCTTGTGATGGACCAAGGGGGAAGCAGCTGGTGACTGGGACTGAGAGCAGAGGATTTCATCTCGTGGAGCTTTTCGGAGTCCCTCCCTGGCTGTGTGTGTGAGAGAGACCCTGGAAAGGGCCTATTAGTGGTGATGGGAAGAGCTGTGTGTTATGAATGGTGTTTGTAGTTCTAAGTGCTGCTAACGACTATAATCACGTGCATTGTAATAATGTGGGTAATGAGTGCTCCGCAATGAATTAATAGATCAGCGGTGACTTTGAGGACCATGGCGAGTGAGAGCGTGATTCTGCGTGAACAGAACTGGGCACAGCCTGGCGCAGCGGGGCTCATGAGGATCGGAAAGGGTCTAGGGTGAAGCCTTGGCGGGAATGGGCAGGGCAGCTGTGTCTCTGGCAGGGTCTGCAGAGCTATGTGACCTGGCACTGTCACGTTGCCTTTCAGCCTCTGTTCTCCCTGCACTGGAAAGAAGGCAGGAGAAGGGCCACGCCTCCGCGCCGCCCCTCTCGGGCTGTGCTGGCCACTTGGCAGCTCTTTCTGTCCTTCTGCAAGCCTTTTCCCTGGCTGTTCCCTCCCCCTGGTGTGTTCTCCTCCCAGTTGTTTGCACAGTTGCCCCTCCTTCTGGCAGGTCTCGCTCAAATGTCACCTTATTAGGGAGACCGTTTCTGGTCCCCTGGTCTAAGACAGCACCCCGCCATGCCAACCTCTTCTGCTCTCTTTTTACTCGCAGCTTTGGACATTATGTGTAGTAGCTGATTTATTGTCTGTCGGTCTCTCTAGACAGCAAGTGTCATGAGAACAGGACAGGTTTTGCTCATTGTGGACTCTTCAGTGCCTAGCCCAGCACCGCTCACAGGAGGCCCTCAGGAAATATTTATTGCATGTATATGGGGGAACCTGTGACAGGCTGATCAGTGGTGACCAGGCTGCAACTATGGGAGCCAATGGGCGGGCACAAAGCAGTTAAGAAGCAACAGTGGCTCAAAGCCTGTCTCTTCCTAGAAAACTCACAGCCTCTGGTTTTCTTCCCACCTCCCCTCCTCTACCCCACTCCCCATCCCTGAGAGAGAAGCACAAAGCTGAGAGTCATCGTTTTTTTTTTTTTTCTTGAGGGTGCAGCAAGAATGAAGGTGAGTAGAGGCAGGCAGGAAGAGAGAGAAGGAAGAAGCGTTTTATCTGTTTTATTTAGTAGTTCATCTTGGTTGTTCTGCTGGTCTTGGGACATGAACCTGGGACTTGGGGATGTAGGTGGACTGTGCGCAGCCCTACCCCACCAGGGCGCGCCATCTGATAGTGGTCTTGGATGAGACTTCAGACCACACCGGGTAGATAGGTAGCTCAAGGGCAGATAGGCCAGACCTGGGGTGGCAGGGCATCAGTGTGGACCAAGAACGGGGTCCTGCCACACCCCTGAATTCTGTCCAGCATGTCTCTAAAAGTGACACGTGCCCATGAGTGTGTGTTGAGGTGTTTGCTTGTGTGTGGCAGTGATAAATCAGTGTGACTATGCTGGTGTGTGGGTGTCCATCCTTGTTGTTCCCCCAGCCCCGGGATGCAAACTGGGGACCTTAGGATGTAAGTGAAGTGCACTTGCTGAAGGCGGCTGGCCAAACTGCTACTCCACTAGGGGGTGCCTGTTATGGACCTTTGATGTTGAGAGCTGAGCTCCAAGGATTCTGTGTTTACTTGGCGTGTGATGGGTGAGTGGCTGTGTGTGTGACTGTGTGTGGGTGCTGGGCGTAGGTTTGTGTGTTAGGCACAGCAGTGAGTGACTGTGTGAATTTGTCCCGGGCCCTTGCTGGAGGGTGACTGGCGGGACGTCCTCAGAGCTCACGGAGATGTGTGCTTATGTCTGAGTGGTTGGAAGGTGTGCGCGCGCGTGTGTGTGTTCTGTCTGCGAGGCGGTATGCGTGATGAGAGTGCACACAGGTGTGCCGAGTTGGAGTGGTCGTTGCGCACAGTCCCCGCACCTCCCTGCGTCCCCGGAACCGGTGGGAACAGCCAAGGCGAACAACTAAATAAAATAAATAAATGCTTCTTCCTCTCTCTTCCTGCTGCCTGCCTTCTCACCTTCATTCCTGCCTGCACCTTTTCTTTCAAAAGAAGAGTGTGCACATCTGGGTTGTGGGGGAGGCTGTGCATGAGCTTGTCTGGGACTGGAACTTGGTGACTGGTAGGATTTCTGCGACCAGGCGCGATTTGTCCTTCAAGCATCTCCTTGAGACTCATGTTGCCCAAGGTACCTGTTGTATCATTTTGCTTGTGCTCGCGTGTCAAGATATCCTGACATGGAGCCATCTCTGCTGACTGCCGCTGTTTCAGCAGAAATGCAAGTTTTTCACGAGGCCGGGCTGACAGTGCTGGAAAGAGCTGAGTGCAGAGCTGGAGCGATGGGGACCACATCCCATTTGATACTAATTGGTTTGATGATGATAATTGTGGTATTGCAGACGGTGTGACTATCTCCTGATTTAATATAATCAATAAGGTAACAACAGCTCAATGCAAATGAGATGTGGGGAACCATGGGGCCATTTGTAAGTCGTGTTCTTAATGCATTTTCCTAATTAGCTGTAACAGGGCTCCCTACCCCGGAGTGTGGGAGAAATGATCACTGGAGAGGCCACACTTCCTCCAAACCTGCATTGTAAGAGAGGCTTAGGAGGGGATTTTGCAGTGGCTCCAGGAACCCCAAAGACTTTCTTGGGATCGGCTGAACTGCAGTCAGGGACTTGACGGTTTGGGGCACTTCCTGTTGGATTTGTGACACCTCCCAGCTCAAGCCCTCTGCTTCCACTGCCACTGTCTTTGTTGTTCCCCGACTCAGGGGCACAAACTGGGGCAGGGGGCTGTGCTTCCCCCAACAGACTGGTCCCTCCGTCACTCCCAGGTCTCACTGAATTAAAGCTGCAGCATCACTGCTGGTGTGTTATTCACTGGGCCGGGGCCTTGTCGATGTGATGGGGGCGCTCTCCCACCGAGTGAAGGTCTTTTCTCTGGAGCCAAAGTAGGATTCTGCTCCTGGCCTGGACTTGCTCTGTCTCCTTGCTCAGACCTCGCTCATGTGCACCCGGCCCGTGTGTGTTTTGCGGTGCCCTGGAGAGCAGCATGCCAGAGGGACACGGCCTGGTGCTGTGTTTTGGAAGACATTCTGCACCCACACTGCCGCTTCAGTCCTCAGCTCAGCTGCCTGCCACTGTGTGCTTTGGACCTATTACTTGGCCTCTCTGTGCCTTCATTTCCACATTGTTTACAGGGGAATGATAGCACCTACTTGGAGCATCTTGTGAGACTTAAAGGAGTTAATATCTTAACTCACTTTAGCATGTATCGAATTACTGCCACAATCCCATCAGCCACATTTAAGAATTCAATAGCCAACTGTGGCTACTGGCTGGAATATTTGATGGAGCAGATATCATATATCATTTCCATCATCACAGAAAGTTCTGTTGGAGAGGGCTGACATAGACCTTTTTGTTTTATTTTTAAAGGAAAAATGCGGGCAAGAATTAAGGCAAGTACACAGACAGGTAGGAAGAGAGGAAGAAGTACTTTATTTATTCTATTTAGTTGTTGATCTTGATTGTTCCCCCCAGCCCCAGGATATGAACTGGGGACCTTGGGATGGAAGTGGACTGTGCCTGCCAAAGGTGGCTGGCCAAACCATTATTCCCCCAGGGCGTGCCTGCTATAGACCTTTGATGTTAAATGTACTTACCCCAAGAAGATCCCATATTTTTCTGGATTTCAGTTTGGGGGAACCTGTGTTTTCTCTCATATTCTGTTTCAGTGCATTGCACAAAGGCCTCTCCTGTTGGCAGACAGTGCAGCCCTGCGTCACCTCATGTCACACCCCCTGCACCTGATTCCCTGGCCTGGCAGCCCCTGTGACTGTGCACCAGAGAGCTTAGGAGCTGTTAAGGAGAGAGAGTGTGTGCGCGTGTGCGCACGTTTACGCATGAGTCAGGGCTATGCACATGCTGTGGTCATCATTTTGGAAACTCCCTTGAGAAATACCAAAGTGTCCCAACTCAGAAGCCCTCTGGTGGGGCCACCTCATAAATCAGTGTGAAAGACTCCCTGCTGAGTCTGCCTGTGACCCCACAGTGGAGTGACTCAGAGGCCATTGGACTGTTATGGCTTTACCTCTCACTGTGCCCATGCTGACATCTGGCCTTGTGGACAATGTGCTGGTCTGACTCTCAGCAGCCCCTGTCCCCAGTGCCAACTCTGTCAGTTACCAGTGGCCCGATTTTGAATGACTCTCCTCTTTCTCTAGACATTCATTTTTTCATCTGAAAGTTAGGGGGAGAGAAGGGGCATTAATTTTAACCTAACCTCTAGAGCCCTTTTGAAATGTAATATTTGGGATTTACAGTCAGGTTCACCCTTCCAGCACAGGGGAAAAAGGCCACAGGATTGCCAGTCCAGGGCAGTGAGGGCATCACCTTGCTAATGCTCGGGTTTCTGGGGCCCTCTAGAGGAGATCTCTGAGGGTGATGACTCTGCATTTTCTTTGCATTTCCCTCATAATTCTTTTTTAAGGTTAGGTGAAGCAGGAATGAAGTGAAAGACATAGGCAAGCAGGCAGAAAAAGAGAGTAGGAAGAAGCATTTTATTCATTTTGTTTAGTTGTTCATCTTGGTTGTTCCCCCGGCTCCGGGTCATGAACCTGAGTCCCTGGCATGTATGTGGACTGCATCGGGTGGACTTGACTACTAAGCCACCAGGGCGCACCTCTCTTGTAATTTCTTATGCACCATAATGTTCGATGACGTTGGCTGCAGACACATGGCAGAGCTCCAGAACATTGATAGTGGAGAGGAAGTGTGGGTGTGGGGAGGGCGAGGAAGGCTGTGTCTTCCAGGGAGCCCTGGTCCAAAGCCAAGTTCCAGACACTTTGGCAAACTGAGAGTGAGGTCTTGGAGGGCAGGTGGGATCAGAGGTCCTCCTTTGAGGTGGGTTGCTTCTCTGGGTTTCTGGAAACAAGGTCTGACCTAATGGAAGGGGCTGTGGTGACCAGGCAAGAGGGATGGAGTTAGAGTCATAGTTCAAGTGCACAGGTTTGGGAGCCAAACAGAACGGACTTAGCATCTTCACTTGGTCTCACCTAAGCCACGTGACCTTGGGTAAGTGATTTAACTTCGTCTGTGACGGGGGCAGCACTATTATCTCACAGCCTGCGTGAAAGCCCTTGGCACATAGAAACCCTGAATGCTCTCCTTCACCAACTAGCTTCCAGAATCCTCCTGCACAAGTCTCAGAGGACTAGGGGGGCCTGGATAGATTTGGATAGTAACAGTGGCTGTCCCCTGCACCAAGTTCTGTCATTGTCCAAGCACTTCCACGTTCATTGTCATCATGGGCCTTGTGGCAACCCTGATGGGAGAGCTGAGGTGAAGAGGAACTCAGTGACTTGCTCAAGGTCATTTGCTGGGACCTGGGAAAGAGATGTACATATCTGTCCTGAGACCCATTGTTCCACAGATGGCCACCTGAAGGCTGCTGTTGACTGAACTTTCTGAATTTTTTTTTTTTAAAGGAGGGGTATGGAGGAATGAAGGTGAGCAGAGGGAGGCAGGAAGAAGCCTTTTATTTATTTTATTTAGTTGTTCATCCTGGTTGCTCCTTTGACCCCGGGACGTGAACCCGGGTCCTTGGGATGTATGTGGACTATGTCAACTAGAGGCAGCGGACCCAACTGCTATTCCACCAGGGTGCACCTTCCCTGAACTTTTTACAAGACTGAATTTGTGAGGCAAAGTGATGTAGGGGACTTTTCACTTGTGCTGGGATCCTGGCCACCCCGACCATGTGTGGGATGACCTTCTGTTGTCAGGGAAGACTTGCTTTGCCATCTTCTTCAGGGTGTCCCGGGGGACATGGGGGATGAGGAGCGGTCGATCTGTTCTCCTGACTCTGATCTTATGGCCTGGGCTTCTGGCTTGTCCCAGCACCTCTCCCTGTGACGTGTGCACTACCTCCGGCTGTGTTTTCAGGAACTGAGTGGAGAACCAGACAGCCAAGGGAGGGGAAATGCTGGCGTAAGCAGACTAAATGCATAAGCAGCGGTAGGCAGCGAGTCACCTGAGTAATAGCTGCATGGTTCTGGGCTGAGGTGTCGGCGTGGGCAGCCCAGCCAGGAATTGGGTAAGGCTGGGGAGTCACGGTCAGGCAGATACATGACTGGTCAGGTTTCTGGTTCTGGAGTTGGCAGAGGTCCGACAGACCTGGTGAGGGCTGACAGCCTCAAGCAGAGGCCAGCAGGACCACGGACAGCTCCACAGGCCCTATGCTGTCCAGGACCCCTCCATACCTCTCTGCCGCCCCCCCCCCCACACCCGCACTCGAGTTGTTAAACAGCAGCCCCCTTCTTAGTTTGGTCTCTGAGAAATCCTTCCAACAGCTCTCAAGCTGTTTCCAGAGGGATGCCCCTGACTTTGACTTATCCAGGGATTTACATCCTTCAAGGGGCTGGTTTCTTGGAGGTTCTTGTCATCCTCTGGAGTACCCATATTTTTAGTCCAGAGCCCCAGTCTTTACGTGAACAGGCCACCAGTGTCTGCCCTGAGTTGGAGGGAATCTTCCCTCCCCAGCCAGCCAGGCTCCCCACCCCCTCAAGTCCCTGCTTCCCCAACACTTCTCTTCAGCTTTCCCTTTTCCTCTCCTTTTACTTGTGACTGCTTGAGCGAATCGGGGTTGAAGATCAGAAGTCCCAAGGAGAGAAGCTTTTCCTACTAATGAGCTCTCTGAGGGCCACAGACAGTCCCCTCTTTGCCCCACCCTGCCCTGTTCACTTATTTATAACATGCTGATGAAGAGGACCAATCAGCCCGCAACACTGCCAGTCAACACTTAGAGGAAGGGAGGGCAGAAGAGGATGACTCACTCAGGGATTTTGCATAGGGGCAAAAGGAGAAGTACCAAACCGGATCCCTTTTCTTCATTCAATATCATCCAGTGTAAGCCCCTCTATATTGTAGAGGAGATGGTTGTGGCTCAGAGCAGGTGAAGTGCCTTCCTAAACTCACACAGCCAGTGAGGGCCAATCCAAGAATGGGGAATCCGGGTCTCTTGAGTCTCCGTCCAGTGCTCTTTTCACTATTGAACTTCTTTAGAAGGCATTTATTTTGGAAACTGAAGTGAGGTTCTCTGTTTCCCTGGACAGCTTGGCATTTTTCTGTCAACACTTTGACACATTTAGAAGCCTTAAAAGGACTTATTTTGGCACATCGGAAGTGAGCAAAAATGATCAAGATTGCCACTGTGATGGAGATTTGCCTCTGCCATCTTGAAACAAAATGGCGGTTGACATAAACTTTTCAAGGAGACATTCTGCCTTTAATTTATAATGGGTTTCAACATAATTTGATTTGTGGGTAGAAGTACAGAGAGGCCTGCATCGAAGGTGACATTGTACAGGAGTTATCATTTCTTACCTAAGGTGCAGTGCTCGTCCCACTGTGGACAAGACAAACAGTTTGTAATTTGAGTGGTTGTTCCCATATTGTATTTCTGACCAGGGTAGGGTGGAGAAGCATTTGGTGCTTGATGTTTTGGTGGGACATGGGCCAGGGTGGCACAACCAATGTAATTATAGCCTGGTATCCTGAGATCACCACGCATCCTTTCCTGGCCATCTACCACTCCTCTCTCACCAGCAAACTCAGGTGACTGGAGCACCTGAAGAATCCACTGGTGGTGTTTGAGAAGGATCTGGATCCAATTTCTTTTTTTTAAATAAAATCGATCTCAAAGGGTGAACTTCTCTCAAGAACCTTGAGAGAATCAGACCCCTCACTGGTGTTCTCTAACCCAGGCAAGCCAGTGGCATTTTATAAGCTGACATTGAGACCACCATTTCCCAATTTTTGCTTTCAACCCCTTACTACCCTCTGCATTTCTGTCTTATATCTAGATTATCCACATCTGTTTAGCTTTTTGAACTTAACTATCTTGTGCTTTTTATGTGCCAGGTACTAGTCTAAGCACTCTAGCTGTATGAGTTCATTCAGTCTTCTTAGTAACTCCATGAGGTAGGAGCTCTTATCCCTATTTTACAGGTGAGGAAACTGAGACACAGAGAGATTAAATATTTTGCCAAGGTCTTATCCTAAATATGAATTGAGATTCAAGTGTGTCATCCTTAAGTGCAGAGTCTATTCTCTCAGCTACTATATTCCATTATCTCCCAAATGCCAAACCATGAGGCTTTTGATTTAGTTTTCCCTCAAGATTCCATCTCTCAGATGAACCACTTTCATCCATCAATCCATCTGTTCATCCATCCATCTGTACATCCATTTGTGCATCCATCTGTCCATCCATTCATCTGTCTATCTGTCCACCCATCCACCTTTTCATTTATCAAATAGCGAATACATCCACTTTGTGCCCAACATTCTGCCAGGTGACAGGGGAGCAAAACCAGATACAGTCGTTGCTCTCCTAGCACTGACTGACAAGAGTATCTGGAGAGACAACACGTGACATCGCCAGTGAATGTGTATAGGTGCTCCGAAGGGACGGGACACTGTTCCATGCATTATAGTCTGGGAGCTGGTGCCACCAACCTGCATACTTGCGCCCCATTTTCCAGCCCTGACCTAGAACTCTAGCTGCTTATCCAGTAAGGTACCATCTCCTAAGCCTGATAGTTTCCAGGAGCTTCCACCTGTCCAAGGTCCCAACATAATGCAAAGGCCTCTTGTCAACCTGCCACCATTTCCTGGGCTAGAGGGTTCCTTCCTGGGAGCAGTTCTAACTTCTTTCTGCACGCGAAGGCGACGTGATTTTGTGCTGGTGTTTGCTTTCACTTTTGCTGACCCTCCAGACTTCTTCCTTGGTTAATTGACCAGAGGTACTGTTATTTCTCTTCATCTTGAGCAGCGGTGGAAGCCTTTTTCAGGGCCCTGGATCTCTGGGGGAGACTGATAGAAACTAAGAACAATCTTGAGAAAAAAAATGCTTCCTTGGATTTCTAAGATACCCAGTACTTGACATAGTCCCAAATTTGCATACTAGATTTGAGTGATACTTCTGAAAGCAAAGTGAGTTATACTAGTGGAGAAGACAGATGATACCCCCAGAAGTTCACATCCTACTGAGATAGAGATGCTTCGTCTTCCTCAACTCTGCAGAATCCACTTGTATCTCATTACTCTCCTTCATTCTGAGCAGTGAAGAAGCCCTTTTTTGGCTATGGATTTCTTTGAGATTGACAGACACTAAAGACCTCCTTTGAGAAAACTGCACACACTTGGAACAAGTCACATGATTTCAAGGTGTTTAAGACCCTACGGCCGCCCATCCTTCCTACGTTTTCTGGATCCTACCTCTGACGTGACCCCCCAACACTTAAGCATTCTGAATGCACCAGTATCTGTTCATGTCCAGGGGATTACATGGGTTTTCTAGAAAGTTCTCTAAGAAACCACTCAGGATGCCAGTCCCAGAGGTGGGGATACTGCCTGCTGCTCCCCTGTATTCCACCAGCTAGAGGATTAAAGGACACAGTTGTCAATCTCATGGCTTCCAAGCAAATTTGCCCACCGCTGTGTGTACTGCTGCTCTCTGTGAGCTGGGCTGGTCACAAGAGACATCCACGGCTCACTGTGGTACTTCTCGGCAGGGGATCCGAGGATGCTGTACACGGAAAACGAGTAGGAGACACACGTGTTAACCCTCCTGACCCAGCACCCATGACAGATGTTGCTAATCAATCAGAGGTTTCTTTCTCTTTGGGTCTAGATATGATCTTACAATCCTTTTCAAATAGTGAGTTAGGCAGACAGCACTAATCCATCAAAAGCGGCATGTGGCATGAAATGTTCTCGCCATCCTGGATGCAGGGGAATGTGGACTGGGCGCTTTGGCTCTCGACCCAGCCAGTCATGGTCTCAGATCCTGCATCCCAGCTGGCCAAGAACACTAGGCCCCTATTGGTCAGGGAGAGTCCTCAGCTTGGGTTGGCCAAGCTGTACCTTCAGTGTGACCCGATGTCCCCGCCTGTATTCCACTGTGTCAGTACACCTCAGCTAAAATGTCTTCAGCACCCTTTGTTTCTGCCCCAAAGCCCCTTCAGGAATCTCAAGTCAGACCCTCATTACCGCTAGTTGAGAATGTCAAGAATGCTCCTATGCTAAGAACTTCTGTAGTCCACGCCCCCTGCTTTCTCAAGCACACTGTATCGTGCCATCCTCCTTTTTGACATCCTTTAGTCTCTAAAAGAGAATATCCACATTTTTTTAAACCATGGCACAGACCGCCATCTACAGTCTGATCCCAACGACTTTCTTTGTTTTGCTCCTCCTCATTCTCCTGTGCTCTGTCACGTTGGAACAGTGCATCGATTTCCTGATAGGAACTTTCCTGGGTATCCTCCTGCCAGCTTGTTCCTTCTGTTTGGACTGTCTCCTTCCCCCACTCCCAGCCCTCTTCTCTGCCTGGTGAACTCCTAGTTTTCTCTCAACCCTTCTCGAATGCTGCCTGCTCTGTGAGCCCCTCTCTGCCCCATGCTGGGTGTGTGACGCCTTTGCCCCCCCTGCGGAGCCTGCACAGCTCTCTCCTGGTACCTTTTACTCTAAAAATGGCCTGTTGACTTGGCAGACAGTGTCTGACCCCAGGCTAGGCACAGAGCAGGACACTTACTGACAGACATCACAGTCACTCACAAACCTCTTTCTGTGCCCCAAGGCAGCATTTGCTCTCTCATCTCCTCTGGCCAAGCAAAAACTGCCTTTGTATTTTAATGGCGGCTTTCCTCCTCCTTGCAGAAAGGCTCTCTCATTGAAATTCATCAGGAATGGACAGTTTCTGACATGAGCTGACATTTTATGACATGGCTGGCCAGAGACAGATCCACCAATGCTTGGGACTCCTGGAAGCAGAAGGGTTTTGTTCATGAACTGCGCATACACCTTTACCACTCCTCTAGACCTCTAGGGGAAGACAGCCTTCTTCTTTCTCCAGCAGCCTTTCCCAGGCCCCCTGCCTTCCCCGTTCTTGGACCGTGAAGGTGTGGAAGCGTGGTGGGAGCTGGGAGTCCCCAGTGATGGCAGCAGTATGGATGTCTGAGCAGTCTGCCCGGTGTTGGGGGAAGAGCTATTGATTGGGAGGGGTTGGAGCCTACAACCTAAAGCATGACCGGTGCAGGCGACTCATCTGTCATTTGACAAAGGTGTTGGGATCCTCAGTGAACCCAAGGTGGCCCAGCAGCTCATGGCAAGGTGGTGCCCTTTGAAGTAACAATACAAAGGACATTAGTAAGAAGAATGTGTCACCTAGCACACCACTCTGACTCTGGCAGACACTGATCAAAATACTTGTCAACATTAAAATTAACTCCTTTCGGTTCTTAATCCTGGTGGTAGGTTTTATCATTATCCTCATTTTACAGATGAGAAAGTGGAGGCTACAGGGAGATAACCTTACCCAAACTGTCCTCTGGGCAAATGGGGAAACTCATGGATGAGACTGTTAGGGATATGAAAGAGTGTTTGAAATTCAAAGGACATTCTGACTGTAGTCTTGAGAAAGTTATTTTACCTCTCCAAGGCTGTCCTTTCTTATCTAAGCAATCGGATAGTTATTTCTTCTTGGAATAGAAGGATTGGATGAACTTCTGTAAGTAAAATATCGAGCACATTATAGCTGATCAATAGACAGTAGCTGTCATTATTAGTTCTGATTACTTGCTCTGTTGTGTTCTTCCTGTTTTATTATTATTTTTTTTAATGCTTTCCTTCCAGAGCCTTATATTGGATTCTCTTCATGATCTTATCATCTTTCTGTCCTCCTGCTGTATGCTGATCCCCTCAAAGGCAACGACCAGCTCTTACCCACCTCTGGGCTCTTTGACTGGCAGATGGGAGGTTTCATATGAGGAAATGAAGGCTGGAAAGAAAACTCTTTGCCCAAGTGATCAAGCCAGTATGTGGAAGAGCCCAGGTCCTTGTTCAGATGCTGTGCAGACTATTTTCTGACCCAAGATCAGGGAAGCGGGTGGTAGAAGATCCCGTCCCGGAGCCTGTGGCTACTGGGAGGGAGGTTGCTGGCTCCTGGAGAAAGAGGGAAAAATGAGGCCCACAGAGATGGCCAGACGGCTTGATGAGTGACAGGATGTGAGAGTGAGCCAGAGGGAGGAGCTGGGTGTGACCCTCAGGGTGCTTTGGAAGCAGGAGGGGTACAGAAATGCTCAGGGGAGGGAGTTAGTAGGACAGATACCTACAAGTTTAAGTGGTACTGACCTCCTGGGGGAGGTGGGCGCAGCTAACATCTCCGAGTTTCTGTTTCTGTTTCTGTAGAAGGGGAATGATGAGAAATGACCTCCTAGCATGCTGTGAAGGCCATTGACAGGCCAGAGTAAGACCTCAGCAAACAACGTGCATTTCTAGGGGAGGTGGAGCTGGCGCATCGGGTAAGGGGATCGATTGTGTAGTGAAGGCAGAACTTAACTGGTCACGGTGAACTTAGTGCATCATCGACAGATGCTCATTTACAACGAGGTACAATGTAAACCTGTGTAAGGTTACGATACAATATTCCTTCAAGAAATTTAACTGAAAAATAAATAGATAAAAATAAAGTAAAACAAAAAACCAAAACAATGACCATTTCCTGTTAGCCACTCTGCTGCCAGGATGCTGACTCCCCTGGCTCCCGGCCAGCCAGCGCTGGACCCCGAGCTGTCCGTCAGGAGCACTCCAGCTGCGTCCTGCTGGAGTCGGGCGGGGTGCAGTCCTCATCCATCCCCAGGTCCCGGATTTGTGTCCTAGGCTTCGGGAGAATACCAAGATGAACAAGTAAAGAAAATAAGTGTTTCTTCCTTCTCTCTTGTCCTGCCTGCCTGCCTGCCTTCATGCCTGCCTGCACCTCTCCTTGAAAAAAAAAGAAGTGCTTTAAACCTCCCCATCTTTCAGAGACCCTGTCCCTTAAGCCTCCCCTCCAGCCCTTTTGGATAACTGACCAAGGAGGGGTGTTGTGAACTATTGTTTCTCCAGTGAGATGACATTTGAGCTTTAACTGTACCTCTGATGTCCTGACTCAGAGGTGTGAGTAATGGTGGCGTGTTTGTCAGGGTGACAAGGTCAGCACAGCCAGTTTGGGGGCAGAGGAATCTTTCTGGTGCTGACCAGACTAACTCATTCAGAAGTGGTCTCCTACGCCTTCAGGTAAGGACATCGGTAATGAGTCTACAGGGAGACCCTGGAAGGGTCTGGAACTTCTTACTGGGGTGCAGGGGGTGGGGGACTTCAGGGTCTCTTGGTGAGGCCGGCAGGCCTCTCAGTAGGACCTGCCATTACGCCATCTCTTCTTCCTCTCTCCTGTCCAGGTCCCAGGAAGGCAGGGAGCTAGGGGACACTGCCTGGCCTGCAGTACCTGCTCATTCTGTGTGGAAGGGCGGGGAGGGGAAGGCGTCTCTGCGGCTCAGGAAACCAGGGCCCTCCCTTGACCAGCCGTGTGGTCTCAGACAAGCAACCTCACTTTTCCTTGCTTCAACTGCCTGTCACTCGGGGACGACACTAGCTGGACCCTTTAGCAGAACAAGCATTGAGACTGATTTATTGACTTGGCTGTAGAAATGGAAGGTCAGTCTGCGGAAGGGGCTTGCCTGAGGTCGCAAAGGCCATGTGGTGGTGCTTACCTGTGTTATCAGAGGGGAAGGGATGGTGGTGTATTATTGGTCAGCAAATGTCTGGTCACACCCGGGTGCTTGTTTAGACTTTCAGATCCATGGAAAGGAAGGAGAAGCCCCTCTGCAGAATCATCTCCTGCTGCACCTTCAAAGTCGGAGGGGATTCCCAAAGGAGCCTGTGAGGCTCAGAGACCCTGACAGCATGTCTGTCGCTCAGCGGTCACAAGCCCTAGTCACACGCAAGGTTCAGGCTGCCTTTGAAACTCCTCTCAGTGACTCTGCAAACTTACAGGTCTCAACTCAGTTGCAAAATGAATGAACTGTTCATCTCACCAGCACAGAGCACATTTGGAGCAAACTCCTCGCTCAGTTTTATTGGGCCAATACATCTGCAGAATCACTTACCCGTCACTCTGCAGACGGAATGCATTATTTTGGAAAACTTTCTTTTTCCTTTTCCCCCCAAAACTTTTATTCCCTGGCGGAAATGGTTTATCAACATCTTTAAAACACCGCTCAGGTCTTCTTGGCAACCCCCATACCATAAAAGAGTGGCAGTGCGAATGCAAATGAATTGGAGGGCATTAAAAATCCCTCCTGCTCCGGCAGCTGAAGTGGAGAAGGGCCAGATGATGGATAGCTCATGGCTTTCTGCTGAGCAATTTTGCTCTTTTTACGGCTGCCAATGGGTGATGTATTTCATCTTTTGTTTCCTTTACTGCCGCTTAAGCAACCACCCTCAGGCTGGGGGTAAGTCCCCAGGCATCCACTTCATCTGAGCCCCTGGGGAGGGCTCCAGCCAGCTGTTTTGCACTTACTGTCTGATTCAGGGAAGGCACAGGATGGCCCAACTGGATGGGGCCCCCAGGGACTGCCCCCTCACGATTGCTGAGCTCAGTAGTGGAGATTGCTGAAGAGGTAGATTCCTCTCCACTTCCCTAAGGGTATGCGCCCCTTTCTCTTCCACTGTGTTCAGTAGGCCTGCTGCAAGCCGGGCACTGTCAGACCCAGGGGGGACACCAAGAAGTGGTGGCTAGAGCCCTGCCTTCAGGGAACTTACCATCATGCTGGGGCCAAACACTCATCGCCTAAATGTTACACACACACAGCGGAACCTTCACACAGGCCCTCACATGCCTCCATGTGAACATCATCACACTCACCTGCACACCAGCCCCCGGGAACATGGAAGTGGAGTCACGCACACAAATACACACATGCAGGGAAACACGCACAGCCCCACCCCTGCTCTCGCAGCTGTGCATTTGCACACACGCCCACAGACACAGAGGCGTGTTCTGGACTCCCACGGGTGAAGAAGTTAGACAACAGAACAGAGCCAGGTGAGTCAGAAGGAAGGGGCAGATGAGGAATTCAGCAGGAGTTGAAGTGGAAATGAGGATGTAGGAAATTTGCTTTCTAGACTCATTTCATTACTTATGAGCTGTGTGACTTTGCTCAAGTCTCTTAACCTCTCTGAACCTAGTTTCCTTGTTTGAAAATGAGACTCTTCCTGATTTAAGAGCCTATCATACTGCAATATCAGAAGTTCAGAAGACAAAGTAGGCTGAGCTAATGATAGCAATAATAATAGCTGACCTATATCGAGCATTTACTGTGTGTCAGGCACTCTGTATGCATCATCTCTTTTAATCCGCTAACAATCCTGAAAAATGGTACAGTTATTAGCTGTGCTTTACCAGTGAGAAGAAAGTCAAAGCTCAGAGAAGTGAAGTCACATGCTTAGGGGGTCTCCATGTGAAGCTGGGAAGGTTGGCTCCAGGGCCTGTACTTTGACCACTCTGACCCTGTGCTGAGCTGGGCTTGTGCTGGGCATTGGGGACCAGGCGATGAAGGACCCATCTCCCTGCCCTTGAGAGGCCCACAGTTCATGGGGAGGCAGCCAGGTGCTGAAGCATGGAGGAGATTGCTGCCCCGATGCTGGGGGACTGCTGAGGACCCACGCTGTGTGCTTGTGAGAACTCTGGCTATGACTTCTGAGAGTCAGGGCAGCTCCGCCTAGCCTGTGGCTATGCCACTGGATGGGGACTCTGGATTGGGAGGGGACTATGCATTCAGATCATGAGCTTCCAATCAAGCTCTAGAGGCCAGAGCTTTTTCAAGAGTATTGTACATGCTGTCATTTCTCAGGGAAAGACAGAGTGATACTCTGCCATGACCTGGAGCCTCCACAGCTCACTTTGATGGCTTTGGTCCAGTTAGGAAAAGAGCTCTTCCCCTGAGGGCTGCGGCCCTGCTCCAGGCAGGGCCCAGGCTTGGTGACTGGCGTGTAGGCTGGGTTTTGGTCCCCTCCTCCCATCTACGTGGTGAGCTGGGGTTGGGGGGAGCTGGGGGAGGATGGTGCAAAGTGAGGAGGTGAAAGGCCCTCACAGTTATGTCCTTGTAATGGGAGAAGGAAGGCTGGGGACCTACTGTTGGTCTCTCTGGAGGGGGGCCCCCTTCACCCTGATGTGGGGTGTTTTCATGGGGAAAGAGGGGAGGAGACTGATCTTGCCAAACCCTAATAACAAAAACAGATGTTCAGCCGGGCACATTGAGGCAGGTGGGGTGGGGATAAGATTTTCTGCACATCTGTCTGATCCCAAAGGGGAGACACCCAGCCACTACTCTGTACTGTGTCCCCAAATTGGCCCTGAGCACCCACTGTGTGCATGAGGGCCGGCTGAGGCTGTCAGAGGCGCTGGGAGAGCTGGTGACTCGGAGCATAGATGCTGGCCACATGCACATACCCCTGCGCACGCAGAGTGTAGGAAAGGACATGGACCTGGTGGCACTTCAGTTGCAGCGTCTTCCAAGGAGACACTGCCTTCTTGCTCCCAGGCCCCATTCAGTCCAGCATGAGGGCTGTTTCCCCAGGAGGGCAGGGGCCTATGTCCCAGGGCCTGGGGCACAGCCCGCCAGGAGGCTCTCAGTGAGTGTTTGTAAGATGAGTAAGTCCTTCCCCTGCAGACCGCACCCCTGGGCTGTGCAGCGTCCCCCAAGCTGCCCCTCCCACTGGAACTCTGTGTAACGCCAGCCTGTCTCCGCCACCTTGTCCAGTGGGCACCCTCGTTCATTTCACAGACAGTGGTCTCCATCACTCGTCAGGGCCTTCCAGAACGCTTTTCCCCATAGCAATCCCTTGCTCTCCAGGTTCTCCTTGACTGTGCTGAGGGACATGACTTCCCCGCATGTGCCACGGGGACCCAGGAGAGAGGTCCTGAGTCTCTGGTCTGAGCCATGTGGATACATTTTTTCCATGCCTCCTGGTGCTCTGACCTGTGCTCCTGCCCTGGCCTGGGGCAAGACAGCCCAGTGCTCCCTGGCCCACTCTGGGTCCTGGGATCTGGTATTGGGGGCCAGCGAGATCTCCCTTGGGCTGGTGTGCTCCCGACAAGACCTGCCCAGGAGGGGGCTGTGGGGAGCACTCCTCCCTGGCTGCTCTTTAAGCAACTGTTGTTCAGCTCTGTGTCTGCTCTCATTCTCCTCAGCTCTCTCTGAAGCTTGGCAAAGCTGACTTCCCCTCCTCAGGCCCTGTCCCCTCCCCGAGTCCTGCATGAGGACACTGTGGGCTGACCCTCCTTGTTGGCTGTCCCTGCCTGTCCTTCTAAAAGCTCTGTCCCCACCAGCCTCTTGCCTTAAGGTCTCCTTCCTTCTTATTCAGCCTCCCTGGCCTGCGGCGCCTGCTCCGTCCCTGCAGCCCAGCACCCCACTCCCGCCACCACGTTGCCTGCCGTCCAGACCGTACATGGGCCGGAGTCCACGGGACAGGCCATCTCAAAGCAGAATTCGGTGGCATCTGGTGCGTTCGTAGTGCGTATGGCCTCGCCTGTCTCATTCCCAGACATTCCCCGTGCCCCCGCAAGACCCTGTACCCATTAGTAGTTGACCTTGGGTCTGGTTTCTTTCACTTAGCATGTTTTCAAGGTGCGCCCACATTGTAGCATATTAGCACTTGATTTGTTCTCATGGACGAAGGCACACTCACATCGCATTGGTTTATCCACTCACCCACTGATGGGCGTTTGCCTGTTTCTGCCTTGCATCTATCCTGAGCAGTGCGGTTTGTGGTCAGGTGTTCATCCGAGTCCCTGTTTTCAGCCCCTTGGGAATACACCTCAGAGTGGAATGGCGGCGTCAGATGCTAACTCCGTGAACTTTGGAGGATGTGCGAGATGTTTCTCGTGGAGCCCCCGCCCCTGCACGCTCCCTCTAGGGTGTGTGTGCCTGCCTGTGTGGACGACTTGTCACCTTCTCCCCACCTCCTGGAGTCTCTCCTTGCTTAGGGGGTGGTTTTCCAATGCCTGGATGAAGGACTGGGACTAGGACATACAACCAATGAGAGGAGAGTCAGCGCAGGGCGAGGAAGGGCAGGGCCCGTGGCCCAGCTGCCCCACAGGCTCTCATTTCGCCTGGCCACCTGGGAACCGTGGAAAACCAGGGTGCAGGGGAGGCCCCGCCTCCATGGAAGGGGAATCCAGAGCCCAGAGAGAAGGGACTTAGTCAAGCTCAGGTAGTGAGTTAGTATCAGAGCCAGGGCTCCACCAACATCTGGCTCTCTAAAAAGTGTCTCCCCCCATTTTTTAAAGAAAAAATTACAAGTGATCTGTACTTTTATAATATATTCAAACACTAAGGAAATATAAAGCAAAAAGTGAAGACTTCTCCATCCCAATTTCCCACCCCACCTTCCAGAGACAATGTCTAAAGTTTGTGGCCTTCCAGAACTTCCTCTGCCTGCAAGCACAGACACAGACGCTCACACAGAGCTATGTACGTGCACACACACCGTGACGCTTTCGTTTGCTTCTCTGTGTTTGCAAAAACAGCATTATGCTCGAATGACTGTTCTGTGAGGGGCTTTTTTTGTGTGTTTTGCGTTGGCAGCTCTTCACATCTGGAAGGACCAAGCTTACACTTGGAGTGACGTGCCATGGAAAAGCGGAAGCCCCTCAGTCACGTTTATGGGCCCAAAGGAGGGAACGTGAGTGCAGGGGCCCTGCAGGCCGGGGCCAGATTTACACAGGTGTGGGTGGTGGTGCTGGTGGGAACCCGCTAAGCAAAGGCTTCCCAGTGGTGACGGGGGAGCTGAGCGGCATGCAGGCCTGTGTCAGGGAGCTGGGAGAGGAGCGTGGGCTGAGAAGAGGCCAAGCCGAGGAAGGGCAGGGTGTCTGTCAGGCAGCGGAGATACGTGGAAGACGTGCATGGAAGGGGTACCTCGGGGAAAAGGAAGTTCACTCTCCATGGTACCTGTGCGTGTACGTTTTTGTGTGTGTGTGCGTGTGTGTGTGGGGCTGTGCCTGTGGGAGTCTGTACTGGAGAGGGCATCCTGCCTCAGAGTTTGGATGGCACCATCAGCAAGGAGTCAGCGAGGGGACTGTGACCCCAGCAACGGAAAGGCTGGTGTGGGTGGACTGTGAGGGTGCGTGGAGACACGACCTGGAGGAAACTTCTGGAGCGAGAGGCTGTTGGCAGCAGTAAAGGAGAGTAAAGAGGCTCGAAGGACTTGACCTTGTGTAAGTGGGAGATAGGTTGGGGCCCACTTGGACACAGGGGCCCAGATCCGGTGTGGTCTTGGGGATGTGGCATGGAGGGGTGTTGGAGGCTCTGGATGTGTCGCCTCAGGCAGAGGTGAAGGCAAGATTTGTTATCTGCCCCTGGGATGTGGATGGGCCTTCCCAAGATGTCCAGAACAGGCCTCCCCAAGATGCATCACTTTGGCATGTGGATCTTTTTGAGGTCAAGAGAAGTGGTGAGGCTCACAAGGAACTCTTACCTAATTAATGACCAAATCAATGATGGAGTTTAGGACGAATGCTGCAGGAGATGGCAGGAAACATATCAGTTAGTGTCTGGAGTTGAAGGACTAGAAGCCCATTCCAAGCAGCTCAGTCATGCAGTGAGCTCTAAGGAATAAAAAGTGGGGGTATTATCTAGAATGAGGTTATGTTTAGTCAGAAAATAACCCTTCTCTTGGAGAAACCTCTTCAGATGGCAGGGCAGACACTGAATTATAGAGCATCTGGCCTTCATCGCGTGGCCTCTTCTCTTCTTCAAGTCCCAGGCCCCTACCCCACTCCTTAACACATTCACATACCCTCATTTTGCTCCACTGGCTTTAGAATCCATATCCATGGGGATTTCCCATGCTTATATAATTAAATTTGTTCTTTTCACCTGCTAATCGGTCGGGTGTTAATTTGACTTCTCGACCTGCCAGCGAAGAAGCAGAGGACACAGGGAGACGTCCCCTCCACTCTGACAGACAGAACTGTGTCCCCAGGATTCTTGGGAGCAGGCTAAGGCTGGTGGACCAGTGATGCCCTCAGCTGCCTGCTTTCTCCATCCACCCGCACCGTCCCCTACCCCACTTCTGCCCTCCAGGGAGCCTTCAGCCTGATCTCAGGATTCTGTCTGCCAGGACTGGCAGCCCGAAGAGACAGAACTGAAGCAGTGGCTGGAGTGGCCACAGTGTCTCTTTCAGGCTTTTGCTATGGCCAGTGGAGGTACGGGGCGAAAGCAGAGAGCAGAGAAGGCCTGAGGCTTCAAGCGTTTATTTGAATTGCTGAGAGATGGGGAGAGGAAGCAGGAGGATCAGGATTGCAGGGGCCAGAATTTGAGGCTCTGGGGAGCCGAAGAGAAAAGAGGAAAGGGTTTTATAAGCGTCAGCAGGGTCTGAACCGGATCCCTTCAACAATGTTTTGAGAGAGTCCAGTAAAGATTGAAATTCCTTTTTTAACTGCCTGTGGCACCAGACTGTGTTTCACTGAATGCAGAACCCAGGCAAGACCTGGCCGTGTGGGGCAAAGGAATTTGGATTGCATGAGAAGTACTTCCCCTCTCCTTCCCATTTGTTTCTGCAAATGCAAATCAAGTGATGTACACGTGCTGTTAGCAAATCAGTGGTGGAGTTTAGGACGAATGCTGCAGGAGACAGCAGGAAACATAGCAGTTATGACTTGAAGGACCAGAAGCAGCTTGGTCACGCAGTGAGCGCCGAGGACGTTACTTGTTCCTGGAGGGATGTAGCTAGGCCTCAGGACAGGACCAGGGCTGCCCTCGCGCCCCTACCAGGCCTCTCTGCTGTTGCGCCTGGCTGCAAACCTGCGCGTTGCTGTCTTGCTTTTTCCCCCTTTCTCTGCAGACCAGCCCCCTTTGCTTCTCTGGTTCACAAGGTGGAGAACTTGGCCCTAGGAGCTCTGGGGCTTACCTGGAGCCATGCCAATGCCTGAGGAGGAGCCGAGGTTCCTCTGCTCCAACTCCAGGTTCTTGGAGAATGATTGGTTGGTGCTGGAGGTGAGGTCTGTTCCCTAGCACAGACTTACGGCTGGTGGGGAGGAGGGTGAGAATCATGGCTCTGGCGCCTCCCAGCAGCCAGGTGGCCCGTGAGGATGGGGCGCAGTTCCTACAGTCAGCCTGAAGCTCTGCTCAGCAGGCAGCTCTCCCTTTGATCACTATTCCCAGCCAAGTGACTATGAAACTCTGGTTTTCCCTGCACAGCTAAGCCCCTAGTGTTTCTTTTGCTGCTCTGAAGGGGGTCCTGGAGGTGGGAGAACAGCCTCTCTCTCCTGCTTCAGCCCTGCAGCTTCTGTCCCTGGGCTGGTGTGGGTGCCTCATCCCTACCCGGCTCCCAGCCGGGGGAACTCAAGCCCAGCACTATTGGTCCCTCCTGTGCTTGGTTCTGGCAAACCCCTCACCAGACCCTCTTCGTGGGAAACTGTCTGGCCTGCAGCTTGTCAGAAAGGCTTTGTTCCTGTCACTTCCTGTCCCTTCTCAGTGAGCCCTGGCCCCAGGGTCCCCCCACACCCCCCATCAGCTCCTTTGTCCACAGAGGGACAAAGTGCTGGCAGGAAGGTGGTACTCCCAGAGCAAACCTGAGCTGGGTTGGTGCAGCCACAGGGGGGTGCCACAGAGGGGCCTGGCTTTAGCATGTATGACCCTATCCAGAATTTTGCAATCTAAAAAGCTAGAAAGCAGCTATTTTGATTTCAAAAACATCTTTAATAGACGTTCACTCTTATTTCACAGATAGATTTTGCTCTAAACAATTAATTTGATCCCCTGAAGACGTATCCCGGTGTCATCAACTCCAGGTCAAAGATGGAAAAAATGGAGACACGGGGAATGTGCCTAAAGTCAGGTTTGCACCCAGGCAACCTGATCCAGAGCCTACGACCCTAACTGCCTTTGTAATTCCTGAACGTTTCGTGTCATTTCCAAAAATCAGCTTTTACTTTGAATTTTAAGGTGGAAGTTGGCGATACCAAGACCTTTTCATCTTAGAGACAAACCAAAGGGCTTAATCCCATCTTGACTGTACCTGCCATGAGCTGATCTCATTTAGTTACAGGTGCCTATGGGTTCTACTGCTTCTAGAACTTTCTGTGGGTCCGGCGTAAGACCCTGGTCAAGACCCTCATCCCTTCTGCCTGAGGCCTGATGTTCACATCTTCCCGGAGATGGGCACCAGGGCCTGCTGGCTCCAGCAGAAGCTTGGTGGTGGACATTAGGGTTTGAACCCTTCCTCCCACCATCCCCTGCTGTAGAGACAGCCTCTCTGGGCTTGGGGAGCACAGCCTTTCACACCCTATTCCTGCTTCTGTCCTGAGCTCCCTCCCAACAGCCCAGGGCTGTGCAGAGGGCTCAGCCTCTCCACAGAGCCAGCTCTGAGCAGGTCACAACGCAGACTTGACTCCAGGCTCTAGCAGAACTGGGACTCCTGGGTGGCCGGGAGGTGGCAGTGTCTACGGGAGGGGCTTGCATGGAATGGCTGCTTTTTATTGAACTTGTTGGAGTTGGCTGCTCCACCCTCCCAGTGCAGGGCGCCCAGGCTGGGAGGACTGGGGTGAGTCCTGAGCCTCAGTCCCGCAGGCCTTTCCTGGAAGTACATCTTCAGGCCTCTACTCCTCTGAACAATGGGGATGGCCCCCGAGGAAGTGGGGAGAGTGAGAGCTGTGCAGCCATATAATAATGGCGATGAAGATGCTGATAATAGCTAAACCGTATTCAATGCTTACCACTCAGTAAGCTGCGGGTACTCAGGGCTCCACATGATTATCCGCTCACACAAATTTTTTGAGTGCCTGCACGATGTCAGGCACTGTTTGAGGTGTTTGCTACAACCAAATAACTTAGTGATGACGATAGATGAGCCAGCATCATGGAAGCACTTCGTGTAGAGTTTATTATTTAATTCTCACAACAACCCTGAAGGCAAGTGCTCTTCAAGCCCCATTTCGCTGATGTCAAAAAAGCAAACAAAAAAGCAACAACGAAAACAATGAGACAGAGAGGTTGAATAACTTACACAAAGTCACACCGCCACTAGATGGTGGAGCCAGAATTTGGACTCAGCTTAGTTCTGGGAGCCGAGAGCACCTGGGAATCAAGCTGCCCTCGAGGCTCCGATAGCCGTGTGACTGGTGTGGAGAAGGTTCTTTCAGACAACTGGTGGTCAGTTTGCACCAAGCCTTGTGGGTGAGTTTGCTATCCCGCTATCTAGATGAGGATGACAAGGCTTCCAGAGATTAAATAGGGATCCAGCGAGGCTCCCTGGGCTCTGCTCCAGCCGGAGAAGAGAAGATTTTGTAATTACAGGGCTTCGGGTAGGTGGGGTCTCTTAGGAGCCGACCTTGCTCTTTGCCCTGAGGCCTCGAGGGCAGATTGTGCCCCTCTCTGATATTGTCAGCCTGGTGTGTGGCCCGTGAATCGTGCGTGTATGCGTATGTGTGAATGTGTGTATGTGTGTGTCTACGTGTGTGTGAATGTGTGTGTATGTATGAATGTGTGTGATGTGTGTGCACACGTGAATATGTGATGTGTGTGTATGTGTGTATGTACGTGTGTGCGTGACTTTGCCTCCTCCCCTGCGACCTCCTCTTCACGTGACCCATCTTGACCTTTTATTAGGTCACTTCATAATTGATTGAAAATGTCCCAGGTACCTTCTCTTAACTCCAGCATGATTATGACGATTACTATGATTATCAAGTAAAAAAAAAAAAAGAGGGAGGCAGGAGGGAGAGGAAGGGGCTGGGGGCTGGGATCGCTGAGCTCGGCTGTCATTAAGCGACATTGTGTGAGATTGTTCGCCTTCAAAAGGCAGCTGTGAAAAGGAGAGTGTCTTTTTAAAAAAAGGCCCATTATGCAGGCAGTGCGGGGTGCACTGTGCGGCGGGAGGACCGTGGGGTGTAATTAGGGCAGTGACAGTCGGAATTACAGGGTGTCGGCAGTGGTGCCACTGTGGGGGAGGGGTGGAGGAGGGGACAGGTGAAGGCTGAGAACTTCTGGACCCTTGCCAGGGCGACAGGATCCTGGGTGGGCCAAGGTGACCTGCAGCAGGGCGGAGGGAGCCTGCCAGAGCTGTTTATCTCTCCGGTGGGGCGGGGCCTCCTGTGTTTTGAAGTCTTTTTTGACGGCTCACACTCCTCCCAGGTTTTTCTTGAATTCCTACCCCAACAGGGTTGGCAAAGGGAGGCCAATTGTGCAGAACCAGAACCAAGGCTGCAGATAAACAGCTCCCAGCCTCCTCCTTGCAGGGGTCCCTGGCTGCTCTACAAGGAGGGGTGGCTGAGCCTCCTGTCCCCTGTCCCCTGCCCTGTCCTGTGGTGTCTGCAGGACTTGCTTCAGCCAGGGTCCCAACACCCGTGATGAACTGCTGTCTGCCCTGCAGTGGAAATGAGTGCCTGCCCTGCCCCCGCAACCCTTCCAGTCTTCAGCACAATGAGCTGTGAGTGGTGTAGGCTCCCCTCCTCAGACTGTGGGCCTGCAGGGACTGCTCGCATGTCCCAGCCAGGGAATGTGAGCTGGAGGGGCTCTGCTATCTGAGTTTGAATCCTACCATTTATTGCCAGTGTGACCTTCGGTAAATTGTCACCACTTGGTGCCAGTTTTCCAACCTGTGACACTGTGGATAATCATCATCCTTAGGCTGCATGGCTATTGTGAGGGTTACATGAGATGTGTGATCAAAGCGCCCACTGCCTGGTGCCCAGACGGGGCCTCCAGAGCACTCATGGGAGACAGTCCAGGCCGACTTTCCTGAAAGTGTCCCGTCTTTGTTGGGAGCTAAAATCTGGCTGCACGGCTGCTCATTCATTCATTCATTCATTTATTCAGAAATGCTTATTGTCCCCAGGGCATGTGCACGGAGTTGCAGGTGGGGTCCTTGCTCCCAAGGCCTGGTCACCCCTTCGGTATAGGCACCCTGGCTGTGCCTGCCCAGGAGGGAGGGGCCTGGCCATGCGCCTGGCCTGAGAGTGAATGGGAAGGGGGTGTTGGGAGGGAGGGCCCTCAGGACTGTGGCCTGGGGCTTTGTCTTCCCTCTAGAGCAGCCAGGGGAGGGGTCCTCAGTACTCCACTTCCCCCACGACCCCAGGCAGCCCTAGATGGGCTGCTGGCCATGACAAAGTCCAAGGTCCGGCTCCTGGGTCTGCTCCCACACTGGGAACTTCCCAGCTCTGAGCAAAGCTCAGCTGGTGGATCTAGCGGTCCCTGCTCCCCGCTGTCAGGACTTTGGTGTTATTATTACTTTTTTTGACTGTCACCAGCAAAGTCAGAACCTCTGTTTCCTGGAACTCCTTGCACTGTTGTTTAGATAAGTTTAAATGAGCTGTGATTAAGCTAATTTTGAGGTAATTAACTTGGGGAAGGAATCCTTCACTTCTTAAAATTCTAAGTGACTGTTCATTATAAGAGGGAGCCCTCGTAAGGAGCCACGCGGCTTTCAGGAGCCCGCTTAATTAAAACATAAGGAACTCAGCCACAGAGCACAGGTTTACCATCATTAATGAGAAATGAATATTCTTTATCTAATTACATGGCATAATTAATCGCGGTCTCCAACCACAGAGGCAGAGGGGGCCGGGAAGCCACGGGAAGGCAGGGCTCCTGGTCACAGACCCCGGGAGCTGTGAGCCCTCTCCAGGCTCCTCCTGAGGTGGCCTCGAAGTCCAGGGCCCGGAGCGGCCCCAGCTTGGGGCCCCCAAAGGCCAGGCGGAGAGGGGACGCCTCACAGCCATGCGAGCAGGTGACTGCTTGGCCTCTGCAGGTGTCTTTGGGGCGGTGGAAACCCGAGTCAGCCACCCTGGGTTCTGTCATTCACATGTACCTTCCGACTGTGTGCTAGGTGAGTGACAGACCCAAACCTGCCTGTGGGAGCCGTAGGGGGCCCAGGCTCCACTGCGTCCTGACTAGTGTCTTAGGCACATTCTTTGTCTTTGGGGTCTCAGTTTTCCCATCAGTAAAATGAAACTCCCAGTCACGCCTGTATCATGGGGTTGCTATGGAGATTACGTAAGTTAGCACCACTACAGCACTAATCATCTCCTGCAATGACTGTGTGTAAATAAAGAAAAGGAAAGCAAGTCAGGGTGAGTGTCCCAGAGGGAGGAAGGGCCTTGACAAGACCATACGTGGGACACAGGTTTGGGGCTTGGTGTTCAGGAAGGGAGGGGAGGGAGGCCTGTTCTCTTCTGCCCCAGCCCCCTCTGACCCTTGCCACCCAGTGGTCGCCCTGGAGCCACGGTTCTGATGCTCAGCCTTCCTCTCCATCTTGTCCTGAGGGGTTCAGCGGCCTGCTGTTTGCTTTGTCCTCTGAAGGGCCCCTGGGACTTTTTGTCTGGGCGAGGAATTCTGTGAGGACCTCAGTTCTGCAGAGAAGGCAATCACGGAGTGCAGGCGAGATGGTCTCCTGACCCCCATTTTACAGACAAGGACACTGAGGCCGGGGAAAGGCTGAGATGGCTGCCTGGTGGGGTGAGAAGCGCGACTTTCTCTACCAACTTTTTTTTTTAAAGGAAGGATAGAGGCAGGAATGAAGGTGAGTAGGATGGCAGGCAGGGAGGCAGAGGAGGAAGTGTTTTCTGTGTTTTATTTAGTCGTTTATCTTGGCTGTTTTCCCCTGGCCTCGGGTCTCCAACCTGGGTCCTTGGGATGGATGTGGGCTGTGCCTCATGGACCAAACCGCCGGGCCAGCCAGGTGTCTCTGTTCACTTTGGTATTTCCTTAGCACTGATCGGTAGTGGTAGTTAGGTGGAAATTTGCTTTCTAACTGGCTGCCTGAGGCACTTGCCCTACACAAAGGTCAGTGAGCATCTTGTCTTCTCTTGGCCTGTGTGAATTATTCATCTCCTGGGTCCAGACCAGTCCCAGGGGCCCTTTGTCCAGTGTCTGAGAAATCTGCTTTGTTCCTAGGTTTGGTTTCTGGTCTGAGCTCTGGCTCAAGATGCTTTCCAAGGAGTTCTTCATTTCTTCCAGACACCCTATCTCCTTTTACGTCTCCTTCTCCCTCCCGCCTGCACAGAGGAAGCTGCTGGGGCGGGACAGTGAATCAGGCCCCTCGGTTGGTGGGGGGTGGCTGTTTGGGACCCATCTTGTTCGGGTCTCTGCTTCCCTAGGGACTACCACACCTGACTCACCATTGGTGAATCCAGTTTTGCCTATGGCCGTCAATGTGGGTGCTGGCCCCAGGCCCACACCCACATCACCCACCAGGCCAGGCGGTGAGGCAGTATGGGGTCCAGTCCCCAGGGAGGCCAACTGTCTCCAGGCAGGACGCCATCCAAAGTGCACCCTGGCTGTTCCTCGTATAGCCCAGCTCTTCCACGGTGACAATGTCAGGTTCTCAGGGTGGCAGCTGCCTGGGAAGTCCCTCCCTAGGCCTGTCCAGACACTGCCCTGATTGGGACAGTGACCTTGACATGGGCTCTGTGGTGGCAGAAATAGGCAGGAGGCTTCCACTGAGCTCAGACGATCCTTTCTGGATGCCATTTTCATTTAATCTCTTAAGTGTTTTGGTATTTTCTTTGGAGAAGAGGGAGATGTATCCCTGGGGAGAGGCTAGGTGGCAAGAGAGAAAAGAGATGTTGTGTGGGGACTTGAGAGATAAACAGATGACAACTCTGAAGAAGAGGCTGATGAGAAAACACTGGCTGGGCCCCGGAGCCCACTCTTTCACAGGGTAATCTGCAATGCTCCTGCATTTGGGCAAGTTGTTTTCCCCTGCTTTTCTGGGGGAACCTAAGCTTTCCCAGAGGCTGATTCTCTGGGGTCAGTTCTCGCATGGACCAGGAGGGACCAGAACCGGGAGGGTCTATTGTGTAGAAATGATGCCAGGAGGGGACATTTCCATGACACCTAGGGTGGGGACACCTTCTAGGTGTGGGGACTGTGCGGCTCAGTGCATCCTCGCAAACCACTACCGCTTTCATGCCCCAGTTACTGCAGGACACGCACAGATTTATTTCTGCAAAGCTAGCCTGCAACACAGGCATTCTATTAATTGGAAGGAGAAACCCCATGGGCAAGAGGGGTGGGAGTCCCAGTCCCTGGAGACCCCAGGGGTCTTCTGAAATGTAAGCAGCTGGAGACTAGGCTGAAGCATCCCCTCTGGTCCCCTGTCTGCACCAGTATCTTAATTTGATAATTTCCGAGATAGCAGGGATGCTCTCAGCTCTCTCCTCACCGGGAGGGTTTGAGTGAAGTCACAGCAACTTCTAGCATCCTTTCAATCACCTGTCTGAAAGGCTTGATTTAAGTCTCAGGTCAGGAAGATGGGCTTTAATCAGTGTCCATCCCTCCAAAGTGTATTCTTCCCCCCAAATACTCTTTGCATGTTATCAAATAATAGCCACACTCTCCACCTCCCAGTGCGCCCGGGGTTGCATTTTGAGACGAGGCACACAACGAATGCCTGGGGAAGTTGTGATTTATTTTGGCAATTTTGTTTGGATCTATTCTGCGGCTCTCTTGGCAGATGGAACAGGTGGCATTTGACTTTCCCCGGCGGAAGGAGCAGGTGCTGGTGGGACGGGGGGACACTGGTCAGGCAGGCACGAAGGTGGCTTGAATAAAACAAGTCCAGTCACGCTGGACTGACTGTGGTATCCCTTGGGCGACACAGGCCTGGCTTTGGCCAGAACAGGGTCTGAATCCTGGCTCTGCTGGTCCTGGCTGTGTGACCTAAGACAAACTACTTTGTCCCCCGAACTTCAGTGTCCTTAACTGACAAGTGGGGAGAATAATGCTACCTGGTGAGGCTGCTATGAGAAATAGATGGGACAGTGCTCTGCCTGCCATAGGTGCTTAGCTAACTGGAGATTCTTTTTGAAAGGCAGTGGATACATCTTCTTTTTTTGTATATTGAATGCCTGGTGCAGAGAAGGCACTTGAATTCTTATAAAAAAAGAAATGTATGCAGCTCTGAACCTTTCGATTTTTGGTTAGAGATGTGAAGGGCGACCTTAAGGAAGGCACATTATGACACAGGTCCCTTTGCTTCGGCGAGGTGTCGGCTGACTGCAGCCGGTCAGTCAGATCTGGCTGCGTCTGTAAGTCATGTTTCACTGAAACACAGCCAGGCCCATTCGCTCGCACTTTGCTCGTGGTTGCTTTCAAGCTCCAATAGCACTGCTGCGACAGTGTTCGATGGCCCACAATCCCTAAAATATTTCCATCTTGTTCATGATAGAAAAAGATGTGCTGACCTCTGACTTGGGCCAGTGGTTCTCAGATTTGCGCTGACAGCAGATGCATCAAACAAGCTTGTTAAAACACAGGTTGCTGAGCCACACCCTCTGGAGGTCCTGGGTGAGTAGGTCTGCCTCAGGGCCTCGGAGTGCGCGCTTCTGACAAGGTCTCAGGTAATCTGATGCTGCTGGTGTGTGGACCACACTTTGAGAACCACTGGCTTAGCCTGTTTGTTGTGCCTGGAATTCCTTTCTCTCACCTGCTTTTCTAATCCTAACTCTCCTTGAAAGTCATTTCTAATGCAGCCATGATATTATCACTTATTCTTTCACATGTGAATTGAGCACCTATTATGTGCCAGTCAGTGTGCAAGACAATATAGGGATGTGGCTTGGCGAACAGCAGAGGCATTGTCTTTCCTTGTGGAGCTTTCAGGCTAAGGGGAACACAGACAATGAACAATGAACAAGCCAAGTATAACTGCAGGTTTGATGGTGTGATGAGGGGCACCAAGAAATAACAGTGACTCCAGGAGGCAGTTATGAAGATCTCCTTAAGGGAGTGACATTTAAGGGACATTAGAAGGATACGAGAAGGTCAATCTCTAATCTGCAAAGAACAAGGAAAAGACTCAGGCAGAGGGAAAAATTCTGCATGGCCCTGCAATAGGAAAGAGCTGATGGCACTCAAGGGAGTGACAAGAGGCCAGTGGTTGGAACCAAGAAAGGGAGTGTGGTGCAAGGTGAATCTGAAAATGCAGGTAGAGGTTAGATCATAGATTGCATTATTGACACCAGCCCCTCTTTTAAGGCAGGCAGGGAGAGAGAGGAGGAAGCATTTATTTGTTTTTATTCAGTTGATCATCTTGGTTGACCCCCACCCACCATCCTGAGTCACGAACCCAGGTCCTTGGGCTGTATGTGTACTCCACTGGCCAGAGGCAGTGGGCTTAACTGTTAATTCACCAGGGTGCGCCAGCTTCAATTTTTAGCTCCTCCTTGTAGTCACACCCTTGCATTAGAGACACAGTGGCAGAAGTATCCTTCCTACTCTTGCCTTTGAGCTTGACCCTATGATTTGCTTTGTCTAATGATTTTGTCCAGAGTTTGAAACCTGGGCCTTGAGAGGATTTGCATGTTTTGCTGGCTCTCTTGCACCCTGTCATCATCCAGGATGACTGTCTGGTCCAAAGATATATGGAACAGGGTCAGCCTAGGTCAACAGAGTCAGCTGACCTCAGACATGTGCTGCTTTTGCCCACTGTGTTTTGGGTGGTTTGTTACACAGTCATAGCTGACTAATACAGCCAGGTCAAGAGATGTAAGCTTATTCTAAATACAGCAGGATGTTATTGAAAATTTTTAGCTAGAAGAGTGACATGGTCTGATTTTTGGTTTTAAACAATCTCTCTGGTTGCTATGAGGAGGGTGAGGTGTGTGTGGGAAGCAGGAGAATTTTCTAAGTCACGGGCACAGACCCTGGGCCTGGCTCACTGCCTGGCACAAAAGAGGTGGCAGACGCTGTCGTCTTGCCTTCCTCAGGTTGTAATGAATGTCCCCCCTCCCTATGCTCCTCAAATACTCTTTGGACCCTTCTCACCTGTGACATGGAGTAATCAGCACTTTAATCAAGATCATCATCATATTCCTCCCATTGATTGTGGGATGTTTGTGGGGCGGGGAGCTGGCCTGACCCTTCTGTGTGTCTCCTGGACCCCGGCACCCTGCATCGGCTCCGCTCAGAGCAGAAATCAGTAACTACCTCAAATGACGACTGCTGCAAGTTAGATTTCACTTCGGTGGTCTCTAAGGGATCCACACATTTAAGTGACTTCTCCCGGGTCAGGGGCCAGAGTTCTTTAAACCTTCATCGAAAGGGCTTCACTTGAGCGATTCCCATTTAGTCCCAGGCTGCATGGCAGTTGTACTTGTGGAGAGTGAAGTCTGAGCTGATGGGCAAGGCGTAGGCCTGGTGCCAAGGCCTGAGGCTCTTGGAAAGAGAACTGGCCGGGACCTATTACAAACCTCCCTGAAACTCTTCGGAGTGCACCCCCTGTGCACACTGCACCTTCAAAATCTCGAGAGAGAAAAGGCATCGTCCATGATTCATACTCCAGCTTAAATAAGAAAATCTACTTTCTTTGATTAATTTTGACTATCCTACCTCTCACAGTATTTACCCAGGAGGTTTGGAGTATTTAACCAAAAGGTTTCATGATTTCTACTAGAATGATATCCCCAAAGAGCAGACTGTCAGTGAGGATAGATTCTGGATCCTTCTGTCTCTGGACATTTTACAAAAAGGCAGACACTCAAGTGAGTTAGCTGGTCTGGCTCAATGATAGCAACATCCCCCAGGTAGACTCTTTATCTGTCTATTTTAGAAAATGAATCTTCACCAGTTCAGTGTTTTGGCTCTGTGCCTTCGATTTACTGGACACCAAATATAAACCCATTACTGGGATAGGGAGCGATGACAGAGATACCCCAGTACGGTTCTCACCTCAACAGTATTAAGCTTGACAAGGGGATGACGTCAACCTTTAGAGAATTATTTGGCTAAAGTTAGATTCTTGGAGTAGACTGAGCAGGGACTGGGTATGGTGTTACCCATGTTTAGCAGAGTGACAGGCAGTACATAGTAGATGCTCACTAAAATTTATCCCATAATTGAGGTATACTTTATTACAATGAAATGCACAGATCTTATGGGTACTTCTGATAAATTTTGAACAAATGTGCACCCTCATATAACCAGCACTTTAATAAAGATCATTGGTGTTTACTGTCTCCCCAAATATAATGGGAGCACAATGGTTAAGAATTTTAGCAGCCTTATGAAAAAAGTAACTAGAAACAAGTAAAATTAACTCATAATTTATTTATTTAACATATCCAAATCATTTTGATAAGCAATCAATATAACAATTCATTAATGAGATTGTGGTTCATCTTTGAAAAGTCAGGATTTGTTTTATACCCCTCTCAGCTCAGACTAGCCTAGTTTCAGGTGCTCAGGGATCACACATGGCCAGTGGCTCCTGGACAGCACAGAACTGGGGCATTTTCTGGGTGAAGAAAATTCCTGGGTCACTGCCCTTGTCCCCAAAGGCAGCCTCTGTTCTCATTTCTATCACCATGGATGAACTCTGCCTGCGCTAGAACTTTATATAAGAGACTCAAGCAGCCTGTGCACTAATGTTTGGTTTCTTTGACTCAGCTTAATATTTTTTGAGATCCATGTTGTATGCACATGTAATCCATCCTTTTTACTGCTGGCGGGGGTCCCGTGTCTGCATCAACCTGTGGGTTCACTCACCCTCAAGAACTGTTTGTTTCTGAGAGGGTGGCAGTGCAACAGGCAAGGTAGCTAAGGAGCCCCCCCCCAGAGGGCTACAGGATTCGGGGTGCCAGGATAATAGCAGTGCAGGGGGAAGTTCTTAGGCACGTGTCCTTGAGGGGGTGCACTTGGCGTGAATAGTAGGGTACTTTGGGCTTTGCGGATGAAAAGGGAGGCAGAGGAGTGGGCTGTGTGGGGTTGCGCCTGGAGCAGAGGCTGCAGGTGGGTAGCAGATTCTGGGTTTGGGGACTGAAAATCCAGAGGTGCGAAGGTGGTCGGGGCCAGACTTGGAGGGCCTGAGTGCCACCGTGAAGGAGCCTTACAGGGCGGAGTTGGTCAGTGGCTCCTTTGGAACCGGAGGCTGGGAAGATCTTTCTAGAAGAGGAGATGGCTGTCACAGACCTTGCAGGATGATCTTTTGTACTGTTTCTTCAAACCCCAGGCCCTTGAGCCTTCCGCTACACACCTGTCCCTGCTTATCTCCTCATCATCACCGGCACTGCTCCCTTATCTACTATCCCCACTCCTGTCCCTTCAAGTATCTCTCAGCAGGAAAGTTTACTGTCACTTCCTGGCCCTCATCCGTTCGATGATATTGTTTCCTCCCAGCCAATCCCCACGTAAATGTTTCTCCCTCACATTACCCAGCGTCTGCATTTACACGGCCGTACATCAGCCCGAACTGACCTTCCGTGAAGAGGTGTGCCATGTCCGGGGACCACTCATCACACCTGCCTGGCTGCAGGAGGTGTCCCTGGGCTCTGGGTGTGTCAGGCCAGAGCGATCACAAACATCCCAGATTCTCCCCATCCCTGCAGGGCGCGGGCCTCCAAGTCATCTCTGGTCTCGGGAAATGGTTCAGATGTTCCGTCACTCAAGTGATGATGTCTCTGTTTCATCACTGACGTTGCACCTGGGGTGGGCAGAGGCTCTGGGTCAAACACCGAATCTGATTAAAATTCATCTTCAGTCAATCACAGTGATGTTTCAGGAACTGAACTGGAAGCCTGAGTCCCGTCTCATTTACTGCTCACACAATGCAGTGGGCCTGGAGCAGCCTCCCTCATGTCCTTGGAGCTCTGACTTGCTCAGGGTTTCTTACACCCCAGAAAGGTGACAGAAGTGGGGTCTGGAACCCGAGTCTTCTGAAGCCAACTCCAGTGGCTCCATGAAGCCAGGCTGCCCCGTGAGTGGCTTCCTGGCATGGCGCCTAGCGTCTCTCTGGCTGTTCTCCTTTTCATGTCCCCTCTCCTCCTACCTCCCCAGAGCTTGCTTATTTCTTTAAGCTGTGAGAAGAGGGAAAAATGAAAAAGGGAGCCTGTGAAATAAATTTATTGCCATGTTAGAAACATTGGATTGAAGAATTGATCCCTACGGCTAAGTAATTTCCCTCTTTCATGGAAAATATAAATAAATCTGTATGGCTTATGCTGAGTGATGAGCTGGGCCGCTGGCGGGATTTCACGACATGAAATGCCCTTCAGAGTCTCCGGGTTCTTCTCCTTGACCCCGTCAACGAGCTGTTCTAAACAGCCCTGTGTTCTCCCCGAAGCGGGTGTTGGCAGCCCGCGTCTCGCCGCTGCAGTTCGGCAGGCTTGGAGATGTCTCACAGTCTTTCCACAGCTCAGCTCGACCCTAGCAGGTGTGGCCCAGAACTGCTGATTTTCAGAACCCATAAATAGACCAGCTTAATTATTGTTATTATTATTCTTTTCTCTAGGCTAAAGGGGAGGGGGTAGTAAAGCGGGGGCCTGTGGTGTCTCAAGTGTGTGATTATATAACAGGAATGGCTCCTCTTCCCTAAAGGTTTCGTCTCCTTTCTGGGAAGAGATGGCTGGTGTGGTGTGGCCTCAATTAATCATGGGAGGAGGGGGTTGTGTGTGTGAGCGTTAGTCATTCTGCTCTCGTTGTGGTTTAATTTTAGCCATGTCCCTGGGGTGGCCCTTCCCAGCCTCTACCTTGTGTTAGGTAAGGACCTGGAAAGAGAGAGGCCTTGGCTGGTGTTCGCTGACCCCTCCCGCTCAGCGTGGAGACAGAATACAGGCCTCTGTCCTGCAGCTGTCTGGTGGGATGTCTGGGCCTGGAATTTCAAGAAGCTTTATGAAGTGCAGCATTGTTCCAGAAGACAGAAGGCCTGGCCTGGTTGGGTGGGTTTTCCACCTTTGAGGGGGTGCTTCAGTGCAGGCAGACAGACTCTAAGGGGCTGGGAGCTAGTACTTGAGAAAGAGGTTGAAGGTGGCTTCATGATGGGGCACAGCAGGGTCCCATGTCTTGATATGATCGCAGCTGACTAAGCAGGAGTCTCAGGGCATATGCTGGGGGCAGGCAGGGGACAGGGTGTCCCCTTAGTTTAGCCTTAGTTTCTGCTTTGAGATAATGTCTTTGCAACTTTCGTCTTCAGTTCCCCCAAGATGACCGTCTTGGGAAGGGAGGAAGCAGCTCAGCTTATCAGCTGGATCCTGCCTGTGGCTTGGACCTTCTGCTTTCACCAAAAGTCAACACTGGCTTTTACACATGGAGGGTCCACTCAGGTGGGACCACAGATGCCTCCCCTCTGCTGCTTGTGAGAGTTTCTGGGTCTTCTGGTGTCTTGGGGTCACATATACTAAAGGATTTGTCTGTGTCGTAACTCCTGCCTTTGCTGAAGCCCCACACGTGTGTTAGCACTCACCCTTCTCACTCCTGGTCCTTTTACTACTTTTTTAAGAGAGGGAGAAGGGAAGGAGGGAGGGGTAAGGGAGAGAGGAAGGAAGGAAGGAAGAAAAGAAGGCGGGAAGGAGGGAGGAAGGAAGGAAGAAAGGAAGGAGGGAAGCAGGGAGGGAGGAAGAAAGAAAGGAAGGAGGGAAGGAGGGAGCACTTTCATTTATTTATTTTTGGTGGTTTCCCAGGCCCCAGGCTGTGAACCAGCGTCCTTGGGCTTTACATGGTCCATATCCCAGCTGTCGACGTAGCGCCCGAGCCATTAGGATGTGCTCCATCTAGTCTTGCTCTCACTGCTTTTGTGAATGACAGAGCTTTAGGAGAGAGGAGTTAAGGAGAGAGGTGGGCACGAGGAGTGGGCTGAATGAAGCCTCCTGCAGTGGACACATATGCTTGTTGGTCTCTGGGTTTCAGAGCCACCTTCCCATGTCTGAGAATCCTTCCAGTCTTCTTCGAGTCTTGGAGGGAATATCCTCATAAAATCAGACCTCACTTTCCCAGTTTCCCTGGCTTTAGGGCATAGCCTCGGAGACAGCCGAACACCCCATCCTGGGCTTTGAGCAGGACGTGAAGAGTCAGGGGCCTGTAGAATCCATCCTGGTGAGGTGGCAGCGATAAAGACAATGACAACCGCATCTCATTTCTGGAGGCCCCAGGGGTGATGGTAGGTGGAGGTTCTAGGAGCAGAATCTGAAATAAGAAACCCAAGGGGCGGTGAGGTTGTGGAGTGGAGGGAGTGGGCCTCATCTGTGTCTAGGGATGGGATGAAGTAACAATAGTAGTTTCTGACAGTGAAATACCCACGAAGGTGTCCCTAGGCACCCAGATGCGTGCCCCCGTGCGGTGGCCCTAGAGACGGCTGTACGCACGTAGAAGAGTGCGGTAGGTGGTCCCTTCTTTTGGTTTTTAGGGAAGAACAGCAGCAAGAAGATGAGCTCGGGCTCCACTTTTCCGCAGGTTGAGGCCATAGAAACCGTATCATTCTGCTGCAGAATGTCTCTGGTTCTCTCAGATCCTGGAAGGCCAGTGCCCAAGTGATTGCAGATTGCCCCATGGCAGCTTTGGCCACGTTCTCCTCTGGGACTGTTCTCATGGCCAGGACTCAAGGGATCCCCACCTCCCATTCCTTTGAAACTCTTGCAGTGCAGTGCTGCGGTGTCCCTGCTGGACGTGCGTGAGTGTCCCTGCCTGGGGTGGATTTGTGTGCACGTGTGTACCTGCGGTATCTGGAACTTAGCTCAATGTGCTCCCTTGCTAATATGCAAGGACAGAGCAGGGCTTCCTGTTGTTGGCATAAAACCAGATCTCTGACCCATGACTTTTGGCTGCCTCTGCTTCTCCAGCCTCACCTCTGCCTCCAACTTGCTTTCTCTCTTTAAACTCCTGCTGGCTTTTCTCGTAGGTTCTCAGAAGCAGTTAGCATTCATTCTAGATTCTTCAGACATATTTTCCTGCTGTCTGGAACATTCTTCTCTGTTCACTGGCTGAGTTCAGGCCTTTATCCATTAAGATCTCCGCTGCACAAGATCCAATTCGTCTTTCTGAACCCAGTTTTCTGATTGGGGTTAACCAGCATAGGGCAGAAAGCGTTGGTCACCTCCTTTTCTGTGGGCGCTACAGCTTCACTAATGCAGTCTCTGGGCTCTGAATGATTTTTAGTAGCTGGTTCATGGCCCGGACGTACCCACCCTTAGAACCTTCGAATGCCCTCTTTAAAGGGCGTACATTTGAGGCTTCTCATGCACAGTTGGTCTCTGGAAACAGCCGGGTCTGGCTTCAAGACTGGTCCCTCTCCTGCTTGCTCTTCTCCCAGGCCCTTTCGGCCTCTCAAATGCAAAGCTGCTCTTCTGTGCTGCTTGCAGTTTACTCGAGCTCTCCTTGTGAGTATAATTGAAATTTCACAGTCATCAGTTTTTAAAATGATTCTTGGAGCTCTGGAAGGCAGCGGGAGTCACAAAGTGTCTTCAGAATATTCTCAAAGATTCTTCCAGAAGCGAATCTGCTTTCTTGCCATCTTTCTGCTTGCACTTGCCAAGCCCCTAGGTGTGTGTTAGCTCTGGGCTCACTGCCCGGAGGAGACGGGTAGCAGGTGGAAGGTGTGCTGGACTTGCCCTTGCAGCAGGCAGGTGGGGTGGGACAGGGCACAGACAGCCCGGTGCCCCTAGGAGCAAAGGCAGCTGTGATTGGTGCTGGGGGAGGGGAGGAGCCTGAGGTAGGAGGGTGAGGGGGAAATGTGGGCACTCCCCACTGGCTTGATTTTTCCCATTTAGAAACCATTTCTCTGAGTTTCTGGGCTGCAAGCATGGAAATGTTTTCAAAGGACCAGGAAGGTTTCAGAGTCATTCTGCCTAGAGACAGGGGAATGACTTTGATGTCCTTTCTGTGATAAGTCTGGCCACTTCCTTTTTATTTAGATCCTGCTCTCTGCTGGTTTCTCCTTACGTGGATGCCCACGCTGGTGCCAGTTTCCCTGCCCGGAATGATGGCGGACCCTTCCTGATGCCTAGATGCTCTCCTAAGTGCCATCATCCTGGGAAGGCTTTCTTGACAATTCATTCCAGTCCATTCCTGATGCTCTAGATGCTGCCTGGGGCAGCTGACACGTGGTCCCTGCTTTGGGCCACTCCGGAATCCATCTGTGCTGAGCTCTTATCTCTTAAAACACCCTGCAGGGAGAGGCACAGTTCTCTCCCAGTATCACTGCAATTGATGGAGAAGGATTAGAGTGGTGGCTAAAAGCAAATATAGCATGCGAAGTAGAAGTTGGGTCAACCACCTGTGAAGGAGCACACACCCCTGGGTTCATGCCCCCAGGTCTGGGGGGAACAATAAAAACAACTAAATAAAAATAAAGTGCTTCCTCCTCCTCTGTCTTCCTGCCTGCCTGCCTGCTCACCTTCATTCCTGCCTGTACCTTTCCTTTAAAAAAAATGTAAAGCAAATGCAGAAAAACCAAAACTGTAGTGGAGAAGCCAGATAAACAGTGTTTCCATCACTAGTGGCCAGTCCTGTTGCTCTCACCTGCCCCCAAGATAATGCAAGGAGACGGCACTTCCCCTCTTAGATGCTTCCCCAAATCCCTGACTTCAGGCTTTTCGTGAGAAACCCCCAGACAAGCCCACACTGAGGACCATGCCATAAAACACCCGACTGGTGCTCTCCAGATGTGTCAGGCTCATGAGAGATGAGGAAAGACAGAGCCGTGGTCCCAGCTTGGAGGAGACTAAGGAGACGCCGTGACGCTGGGGATGGGGGGTGCTGAGCTGATCCTGTGGCGCAAAGGGCACTGGTGGGAAAGCTAGGGAAACAGCAAGGACGCCTGAGCTCAGTCAGTAAGATGGCAGTGCCAGCGCTCAGTTGCAAGTTTGCTGAATGTGCCCTGTTATGTGAGACCTCAGCTTTTGGGGGTGGGGTGCAGCGGGTGGAATTCTGCCTCATCTTTGGAACTTTCATAAGTCTGAAATTATTAAGGAATACAAAGCTGAAAATGCTGGAAACAGACCACCTGGGCTCAAATCTGGCTGCTGGGCGTTGGACATGTAACATAACAGTCTCCGCATTAGGATAACAAGACTAATAACGCCTATGTCTTAGGGTTGTTGTGAGAGCGTGCACACCTGGGAAGTGCCTGGCACATGAGAAGCAATCAGTCAGGTTTAGCCATTGTTGTTACTGATGAAGGAGGAAGTCTGCTTCCAAATGCTGGGAGGGACGGAGGCTCTGCTGTGAATTCCTGTGGGGAATTCAATACAATCAGAATCATTCAATGTGATTTAATTAAACCATCATCTCTGGATCTCACTGGCACGCCGTGACTTGTACTGGGGGTGAGGAGAGGAGTCAGAGCTGGAGCTTGCCCGGGTGGGGCTCAGGCAGGAAGGTGGGAGATAGACTTGGACACAGATGGTGACAATGAAGGGGGACACGTAGTCAATAGGAGCAGTTTAAGAGGCCAGAGACAGTTCTGTCAAGTCTAGACTGGGTGGGGAATCAGGAGAGGTCTCGTGGATGTGCTAACACTTGCTTGGGTTTTTGATATATGAATAGGAGTTTTCTAGATATTCGGGAGTTAAGGTGTGTGGTGTATAGTCCTAGTAAGCATAATAAGCACCTATAAGCATTACCTCTTTAATTACCTCATTAATGCTTTACCTCTGTTATTTCAAATCCTCTCACAGTCTTGCAAGGTGAGTGTTTCGCTTTTGTTTTTTTAAGAGAAGAGCAGACAGGATTGAAGACAGGCAGGAAGAAACATCTTCATTTATTTAGTTGATCATTTTAGTTGCCCCCTCTCTCCTCCAGTCCTGAACCTCAAACCCGGGTCCTTGAGCTCTGTGTGGACTGAGCCCCAGGTACAGGCTTGACACCCGAGCCACCAGGGCACGCCTAGGCAGGTGTGCTTCATTCTCTACTTGTAGTTTAGGCAACAGAGGCTCAGAGGGGAATGGCGTTTTTTGAGGTTATAGACCGGTTGGCATGATTCAGATTCAAACCCAGTCTGTCTGATTCCAAAGCTGCCTGCAGGCTGACGAAGCAGCACGCGCCAAAGTGCAGCTTGGTGAGAGCAGGTGCTACTTGTGGCCCCAAGTCGCCTGCGAAGGGTGGAGGAGGGAGACAGGTTGGAGAGATGGCGGGCCAGAGCAGGGAAGACTCCACTGCCACTCCCAGGGGTCTGGATGCTCCCTGACAGATCAGGGGACCATGGGAAGGCTCCCAGGGGCCCTAGGCAGTCAGATCTATGTCCAGGCTTCCACATAGGGTGTGACAGGAGGCAGAGTGGAGACAGGAGCCCAGGGAAGAAGGGATGAGAGCAGATGGAGTGGGACGGATGATAGGAGGGTAGCATCTCCACAGGCTACTCCAGTGAAATGAAGGAATGTGAGAAAAATGCAACTTTACAAAAGCAGCTGTGAAAAAATTCGGGGGCCTCCGTGGACTGGGAGCTTTGTGTGAACCAGTCAAGTGGTGTGACTGCCACAAGGCACCTGGGCGGGGGCTGCGAGAATAGAGGGGCAGGGTGACGGGCCATGCGCGGGATGGGGTGGGGGTACCTCCTTTCACAGCTGTTGGAGCACGTGGCGCCGAGATCTGGTTGAGATGCCCCAGATCTGTTTAATGTGGGGATAGCAGTCCAGTTCCAGCCAGTGAGGGGCAGCGGAAGGACCTAAGGGTGGTTTAGCTGGCAGAGAAACAGGGCCAGCAGTAGAAGACAGGGCCAGTCTGGGGACGTTACACAGAGTGCATTCCTGATTTCCCCGAGCTCTCCGTGGTCCACTTCTGTGACTTTCTGCTTTATGTTTTTCTCTGGGGCCAGAATCCCTTTGCTTCTCTGAGTCACATGGTAGGTAGAAAAGGCTCCCTCCCACTGTCCCTAGGCTCTAGGTGGCCAGCGAGACTGATGCTTCCTTCCTCCCTCTCCCCGCCCCGTGGCAGCCTCAGGGAAGGGATTCTGATGGGCTGTGCAGACACCAGATACTCCTTGTTCAGCCAACAGTGGTCACAGAGGGTGCCCGCCATGGCCATTTGTAGCAGACACGTGATGCTGGGGCCCCACTGGCTATGACCCTGTGGAGGGAGACGTTACTGGAAAAGGGAGGTGGGGCAGAGAGCCCATTAGCTATGACATAGCGAATCTGCTTGTACCCTTCCCAAGGTAACAGAACTCTACTTATCAGCCCGTGGTGTGGTTCTGGAGGAGAGAGTCTGGAAAAGAAGGAGCCTCCTCGGCAATTTGTCTTTCCCAGAGAACTTGGGGCTCCTGCTCTCATTCCAGACCCACATTAGGTCCCATTTTCCAGTCGTTTGTTTCCCATGAGTGGAGACATTTCTGCTGCTGAAGGACTGACACTCCTGTCCTTCTAGGGTCAGAGCTCTGTGTTCGGGAAGAGGCCCCAGCAGCTGGCTCTCTGCCCCTGGACTCTCCAGGGCATGAGGTTGTGATGCTAATTGGCTATAAAGAGTGGGCTTGAAATTGGAATTTTCTGGGCCTGCAGGTCCCCAGTCGCAGCATCTGAAGCTCATTAAACCACAGGTAGATGAATTGCTCTGCGAACGCTGACCGCACAACCTCGGAGAGCAAGTGGCAGCTGGGGTTCCAGCGCGGTGAGGTGCTGACAGTGCCCTGGACAGCGGGGCCGGCACAGGCGTTGGTGTGGACTCTGAGCCCAAACCGCGGTCTCTCGGTCACTCTGTCCCACGCGCCCCATGCCCAGACACCTTGGGTAGCCCACACTCCTTTGGGTTTCAGTTTCTGTGATAGGACAGGCTGGATAGAAAGATTCCAGAGCCTTCTGAACGCGGCTGTCTTACTAGATCTTGAAGCCCTGCATTGGACTGGTTCTCTGCAGGAAATCCTCAAACCCGACCCATCCAGACCACGCCGGCCTGTGTGTGGGAAGGCAGCCAGGATAGCAAGAGTCCTTGAATGCCAGTGCTGCAAACTCTGTCGAATTTTCCCAGGTATGTTGGGTCGTCGGGTTGCCCAGTGTAGCAGACTCAGGGCCAGTCCTCCTCTTCAGTGCGTCTTCCTGGGGAAGCCCTGTGAGAAGGCTCTCTGCCTGGTGCAGGTGGTCTGATTCTGTTCGTCCGCTGCTTCCTGACCCTGGACCTCTGCCACAGGAAGCAGAACGAGGTGGAAAGAAGACCTGCCCTCCTTCCTCACCCCTCAGAACTGGCCACCTGGGCACCCAGGCAGCCCAGCCTGGACCCAAAGTCTCACCCTGTCATGGGTTCTTGCAAATAAATCCTTCACATTCTATGACTAACCCCCTCGCCACTGGGTTCAATCTCAGCTCAATCTCAGCCCACTAGGCTGAGCAAGCAACAGATGGTACCCCCACTTCCACTTTCTAAACTTCCCTCCTATTCAGGGAATACCAGGAGCTCCCAAGCATCCTACCCTAGAGGTGGGGAGGGAGCGAGTAAGTCACCTTGACTGCCTCATGCTGGACAGGCCCGGCACCCTGCTCCAGCTCTGCTAGGCTGCTGCAGGCTTCTCCACTGAACTTGCTTGAGTGCTTGTCAATCAGAATTAAGCAGCACTTATGGAGTACTTACTGTGTGGCCAGCATGGGGGAAATTGTCCTCTTCTTTAAAAAAAGTTTTCTGCTCTCTGAACCTCGCCTCCCAGATTTCTCAGCCTTCTGGAAGGGATGCCTTGAATTATTCAACCTGCAGCGTGGATCTCTGGAGAACACCACCTCGCGGCTGCTTTAATCACTAGAAAGGTTCAGAGTCAGTTGTAATCAAGCTGGAGTCAATGTGGAAATGCTCATCTCTGGCTTGAAAACAAGATCAAAAGAAGGAGATAAAATCCGAGAGGAGAAATGGATGTTGGTTTCCAGGAGCTCTTAGGTCCTTCTCATATTTCCAAAGAGGGTCGCAGACCGGAGGACCCCGTCCCTGTCCCTGCATTTTTCTCTGACCTTTTCCAATGTCCCTGAGAAGTCACATACAGCTCTTTGCCAATTCAGGGGCAAAATGGCCAAGGATGGGACCTCTGTCTGAGGTGGGTGTGCGGGAAAGCTATTGCCTTTGAAGAAATTCAAGGAGGTGGATGGAGATGAGGGCGGGGAAGGACTGCTCCCACCCCAAGCTCACTAGGGAGTAGATGCACTCATCCTAGGCCCCCAGGACTGGAGGACACAGAGGGCGGAGAGCGGTGTGGAGGGCTGACTGGTGGGTATCCATAGACCGAGGCAGGTGGGGAATGTCTTAAGCGAGGTGAGAGTGGAGTCCAAAATGACTTTGTCTCAGGAAAAGAACAATTCTGTCCTCAGCTGGGTTCTAGTCTGATTCCAGGACAGTCATGGGGTGGAGATGTGCAATTAGGGTCCAGCCTGTGTCATCTGTGGCAGGCAGTGTGCCACAACAGGGTGGGGTTGATTGGGTGATTGTGTCTGGCTTAGCATAAGGGCTTCAGAGCCTTGGCGAGTGGAGGGTCGGGCTGTCCCATCGATGGGTTGACTGACTGGCCCACCACCTAAAGCAGTAACATGACATGGAGGCAGCTGAGGTAGGGCTCCCCTTACCTCTGACTCCCTCTGTTCCTCCCCAAGTATTAGCAAGACATGGTGCCCTGTCTTATCCTCAAGGGAAGAAGGATGCTGACTCCGTAAGTAAGTACCCCAGAAGGCCACACCTAGGGTTTGTGCACAGGCTCTTCCCTCTTCCATCCCTGCAGGAGGTAGGACAGAGCACTGATTAGGGCTTCTTCAAAGTGGGAGAAGGTCGAATCCTCTGCCTCGTCTCTCCCCCTTCCCTCATGGCAGCCCTGGTAAGTTCTGGTGGGGCCTGTCAACCTAGGGCACTCTCTTACCCATGGTGTCTCTGCCGCTCTTTCTCTGGCCATTGATGGCAGAGATCGGGTTGGGGAGGAGCAGGTCTTGTCTCAGAGTGGTGAGATCTGAGTGAGGATGGGGAAGTGGGTGGCTCAGCCTTGCTTAGGAAAAGGAACTGTCCTGGATCTGGTCCAGCATGCTGCCACTGAGCTTGGAGCCGAGACCAGCTCAGAGGAAGGTGCTGCCCTGGTTGGTCCTCTGTGGGATTCTTTTCTCTAGGGGCTTCTTAGAAGAAGGGAGTGGTGGGTAAGGTGGGGTTTGGGCATTCTAGGATTGGCCCAGATGCCGCCCCAGCAATTCAGTCTCTCTAGAGCTCTTGTCACACCGTCCAAGCCAGTGGAGACAGGTGTCACTGATGGGGACCAGATCATGAATGAGGGGAAATAGTAAATGTTAATGTAGCAGCTGAAAGACTGTGACACATGAGTGACCTCTGGGCTGCCCAGGTGGCCTGGGGTCAAGTCTCAGTTCTGTCACTGACCAGCTAGATAACCTCCCTCAGTGCCTCAGTTTCTTTACCTGTGGAATGGATATAAAGCTGTGCTAAGTGTTAACTTGCTATTGCATGCAAAGCAGGCAACTATTGGTGCCTCGTTGCGTCTCTGAGTCCTGGGAGAGAGCAGCACTCGCAGTAACAGAGGGGGTCAGAGCGAGAGACACGCTCTTTGCTGTGATCGTAAACTCCTGTGTACTCATAGACTTGGAAGGGAAGGGGGCGTCTAGCAAGATACTGGGTAAGTTTTTTTTTTTGCAGAGTAGTGAAGGCACACAAATGAATGGGACTCACCCTCAGCATTCCCCTATTTCATAGAATCAGCAAAAAGCCGATTACATCCTATTGCAAACATGTACTGCATAAATAAAAAAAAAAATGAACAATACAGAAGATCATAGGATTTTTCCACCCTGGGGGCTGTTGGTAGTTTGTTGAGTTTTTTTCTAGACCTAACACTATGCTTATGCAAACATATATGTCAAGTATATACACAACACTTTACTCTCCCCCACTCTCGACCCCCATCTCTCCTCTTCAGCGAGGGAATCATACTACATATATATTACTGGCGTCGCTTCATAATCTCCCCTCCCCCTCGCTCTTATACCAGGGGTGTCTTCCTATGTTAGTGCATATATTTCTATCAAGATCACCCCTCCTACCATATTTGCATTTTCCAGAAAATTTATGGAATTATCAGGAACAAATTATACTTTAATCATCCCTTGGGAGACTCTAAGAAGGGAGGTACTTTCATAAAGGCCTTTAAAAATTATTTCCCCTGGTTAAACATTAAAATATCTTTTAAAAAAATTTGAAAAAATAATATAGACTTCATCATCTCACTATGCAGATATAATTATTGTTAACATTTTGGTCTAGTTCTTCTAGTTTGTTTTGCTATGTCCACAGTTGTGTGTGTGTGTGTATTTAAAAATAGAGTAACACATTTTCAATTCATGTTTACTATATAAAATTATTTCATAGATATTTTTTCTTATGACTACATATCATATGGGCCTACATAGATGGTGGCCAAGAATATAAGGCCCAATTTTCCCAAATGGAAGATTCAATAAAAAGATTTGGGGCCAATTTGAGAGTACCAATAGTTACAGAAATCGTCAAATGCTTCCTCATAATGTTTACTTTATAAATTTAGTTACACATGGATACTTAAAACCCCACATAATGTGGAATGTGTTCAGTGTAGGAAGATTAGTTTGTTTTTTTTTTTCCATCTTCCCATCCCACACTGAATTTACCAGCGACTCTGACATCCGTACTTCCGTCATCCCGGAGCTATTTTGTGAATTTTCCACCACAGCTGTCCAGGGCTCAGCATTTCCATTTTTCTCCAACTTGTTTGCGATTTAGATGCAACACTTTAAAGATCTGTGTACAGTGTTGTCTCTGGAAATTGTATTCCTGCCACAAGGACCTATTTGCATAACATTAGAAAAGTCTTTTTATTTGTACCCTAACTGTGTTAGTGATCTCCACAACATAACTTCTTCCTGTATTGCTTTTAAAAGTGATCTTTACAGGCTGGTTTGCAATGACATCCAACACTTGCAATTGGGAGGTCGTAACCCTGAGAATAATCACGACATCCCTGTTATATTTTTTTTGCCTCTTTTTTGCCAATTCCAGCAGGTGACCTCTTTAAACATCCCAAACTAGCATTGATTGAGGTCAGGGAGGGCTAATGTAATTTCCCCAAACAGTACTTTGTTGTTTAAAATAAAGTAACTAAGAGTGAATGGGTTTAATAGGACACTCTGTCAGAATCTGAGTGTAAAGAGATTTTCTCTTTGCTACAAGGTAATTGTGGGGAAAATTCTCATGTTTGACATGCGATTTAGAAACAGATTTTTGAAGACAAGGTTAACAGAAGCATGGTTTTCCATCATTTGTGCTGTAATTTATTGAATCACCCCTCTGCTCTTGGGCAGTTGATGTCCATGTTTTTTAGTGTTATGAATAAGAGGTCACTTCTTTGTATTTCTGTCTCTGGGAACATTATAGGTTACTTCCTCGGGGCACATTCCCTTGGGATCGAATGTGTAGATATTTTTAAGGGTCTGCTGCATGGTGCCGAATGACTCAACGGAAAGTTGGTATCAATTTGCCACCCTAGCAGTGGTGGATGGAAGTGGGTACTTTATGACATGGATGTACCATTTCTGAAATGGGTGGGGAAATGCTTCTCCATAAACTCATGGAGCTTTCTTTAGAGCTACAGTTTCCTGGGGTTGCAGGAGTCCTTAGAACTCACCCAGGCCTCCGATTTCTCCTAATGCCCCTGAATTGACTTCATGAGGTCCCTTCCTTGTGCTGACCATGGTTACAATTGACAAAAGAATGAACCTACATGAGATTGGAAGGTGGAAGGGATGCAGTGGCATAGAGGTGCCTGCGGGGTTTAGCTCACTCAGGTCCTCCTTCCTCTCTGTGTGCACCTCTGCTCTATGGCTGCTCTCTAGCCTGTGGTCAGTGGTGGCTCAGGCTCACCACCAGGCACTTGGCTGAAGACCGTGGATGGAGCTGGGAGCTTCTCAGAGGCACCAAATCCATAAGAACCCCTCCACCCACACCCCCTTCCTTCATGGTCCTCCTTTGATCCTGGGAGAGTTCGCCTTCTCCAAGTGGCTGGTGCGAGGTCCCTTCTCTGGCCCCCCAACTCTTCTTCTCGATTGTCATTTCCTCAGCTCCTTCCATGCTGTGTACCGTCTGATTCCTATAACAAATGCCTTTCCCCAAGCACGCATGCAGATGCTGCTCCCCTCGCTACCCCATCCCCCCGCCGTCAAAGTGCCTGACTTCACAATCAGGCTTGAGAGAGCTTGTCACTTGGTCCTCTCTTGCAGGTAGACCATCATCTCAGATGATCTCCCTGAGGCTGCAGCCCCATGGAGGGGAATGGAGGAGCCCTGGTCAAGACACAAATCATGAAGAATAATAAATCCCTGTCAGGTGTTTTTTGTGGGGGGCAGATAATATATTTTCTTTGTCTATTAGTTGATTTCCCATTCTATTCCAATGAATAGTCAATTAACATGTACTAAGTACCATTTAGTATCCTCTGATTAGAATAATCTACATAAAAATGTCAGCTTTATTAACTTACCATAAAATTCACTGCTTTTTTGTTGTGGCAAAAATATATATATGTAGCATAGAATTTACCATTTTAGTCACTTTTTTTTTTTTTTTTTCCAAAGGAAAGGTATGGCAGGAATGAAAGTGAGTAGGCAGACAGGCAGGAAGAGAGAGGAGGAAGAGTTTTCATTTTATTTTTATTTGGTTGTTCATCTTGGCTGTTCTCCCTGGCTCCAGGACACGAACCTGGGTCCTCGGAATGTAGGTAGATATGGCATGGCCAGAGGCAGCGGACCTGACGGCTACCCCCTGGGCACGCCCATCTTTGCCACTTTGAAGTGTGCAATCCGGTGGCATGAATACATTTGCGTTGTGCACCATCATCATCATCTTCTCCAGAAGCTTTTCATCCTCCCAGACTGAAACTACCCACCTCACCATGACTCGTACACAGCTTCTCCCTGGCTGCAGTGTCAAGTCACTAAATTTGGGGTGTGTTTTGTTAGGCCATAGCTAACTGAAATCCTCATACTCGGTGAGATCAGATGCTCTGAGTTTTCAGTTTTGAAACAGTTTCCCTGTCTCTACTTCACCAGCTTCAATAGCAGTCTAAGCATCTGAATGAAAGTACGAGAATTAAGATAAATATCGCCAGACTACCTGTGAAAATGTTTCCCATACTCCTCCTGCACTTGACTTTCATTCAGTACTGCCACGAGGAAGTCCTCTCAGCCCTGGATAATCAGCTCTTGGTCTTTTCTTTTTGTTTGAAAGTGGGGTCTGCAGAAGGAATATCCTGTTTAGGGGTGATGGAGCAGCAGAGACCAGGACAGAGTTTGCAAGTCAGTGGCAGTAGGGCACACCCATCCCCAGGCAGGCTTCATTCAGCACTCACAGGTGACTTGCACGGTGTTTGAAAGAATTTGAATTTGCTTCCTATGTTCATTCTAGAGCTTCACAGACAAATCTGGATTTCTATCTTCTCTTTCTCTTCTCTCTAATGTCTTTACCTTTTCTTGATTTTGTATTAAAATATCTTTACTTTTCAATCTTATCATCTATACAAGCTTATAAATTCCAAGTATTATTCATCATTTAACAGCAAATATAATCTATCTTGTGCATACTATTATACCCCCCACATTCAGTGAAATACTATAGACACTATTTTCTGCTTGAATGTAGTATTGCCTTTATTCCTTTTCTTGGTTACATGACTCCTCAGTGATGAGTCTATGCTAATTTATTTCATCCACTGTCTATTGATGGGCATCTAGGTTATTTACAGTTCTTGCTATTATAAACATTTCTGCAGTTGAACATTCTTGTTCAACTGTCTTTACAGTCTTGCGCAACTATTTATGTAGCATAAACTCCTCATAATGAAACTTCCAAAATGAAAGAATGAAAATTAAGATAAATATTGACAGACTGCCCATGAAAATGTTTACCCTATTCCTTCTTCCCACACTTGACCAATGCTGGAATCTAGCAGTGTTTTTCATTTTTGCAAATCTAACGTAAGAAAAATGTTGCACAAGATCTTATTTTAGTCAGAGCCTCACATTATTTCCCCTCATTCCTTAAATATTTAACTCTAGATTCTCTGCCAACTCTAGGCGACTGCTGTGTCCTCCCAAGGTAGACAAGGCAGTCCTTCCAGTGCCAGTCCTACTCTTCTCCACTCACAAGCACTAAGCCTCACGGCCACACGTGAGCTCTGCAGTCGCACCGATAACCGCGCGCTATCCATAATGGCGTTTCTACCATCTCACTCTGATTGCCACCTCCTATCTGTCCAGTGCACTCCCTGTAGTAGACTGATTCCACTGGGACCTATAATCGTTTATCTTGCCATCTATTAATGTTTCTGAGGTCCCGTTGCCCTTCATTTCTTTGTTTCCTTGGAGAGATGTCATGGTCCATTATTAGGGTCACTCCATGAATGTACCCTCATCATCCTTATCCCTTTTTTTCTCCCTCCATTACACTCACCTGACAAAAAAAATCCAACCCTGGCTAAATCCAGCTCACTGCTCACTCTTCACCTGTCTGGCTTCTCCTAAGAATAAGGAGACCTGATCACAATGGGTCCATGTTCCCACAAGACCAACTGAAGGTGGACCCTGTTGGGACAGAGTTGTGCTCTACAGCATCTGCAGTCCAGACCGGGCCCAGCTGTATCTATTTCCAATACCTTTCACTTAGTTCCTTCACTCATTCGCTCTGCGTGCTGCCTGGCACCTGGGCATTTGAGTTTCAACCTCTGATCTAGGGGGAGAGTCACCTCCCATGAGTGGGCCCATGCTTCTGTGTAACCTTAAGGCTCCAGCTATTTGATTGCTCAAATTCTGAGGTTGCAATCTCCCAACCCACTGAATTTTTCCTGGGAACTTGCCCATGATATCTTGGGCATGACCCTTAGGGGGGAACTTTGTGGTCTTTCTGATGCGGGTACCTGGCGTTGGTGAGTGCAGTCTGTCCTGGGAAGACTGTCGATGGGGGACGCCTGGTCCCAACACCACGTGGCAAGTTTATTGGGAAACAAATAAACAGAAGTGATGCATGCAGCTTGCGGTTACAAAGTGAGTTGTTAAAATGGAGTCTCTTATGTATGGGGGAAGGGACCTCCCTTTGGGAGGACCCAGGGGTCGCAAGTCTTGTGAGAGTCAGAGTTCAAGGCTAGGGGGTCCTACAGGTCGTGTCCCCAGTTTAGATTGCTAGGGAAGGATTTCAGATTTTCCAGCCAGTCCCTTCTCTCCTATCGCTCATCATTCTACCTCTTCTTAGAACTCAGGAGAGAAAGGAGGATGGGGCAGGCATCACCCTGAGGCTCGTGATGAAGGCAGGGCTTTGATTTCAGGACCAGATTAAGGCCCTCATTTTTGACCTGATGGCCTCTCCCACAGCATTTCCAGGCCTCTCTCCAGGTCCTGAACTTAGTCTGCCCTGAGTTCCTGCTACTATGTCTGGTCTTTCTTCTGGTCATTGAACTTGAGCTCCAGGAGGACAAGATGGTTTGTGGTTCATCGCTGATTCCTTAATACCTGGCAGGCAGTAGAGGCTTAATAAGTGTTTGCTGAATCATAAGTGTGAAAGAGGAAAACCTGGAAATGATAGAGGAATGCTGGTGCAGCAGGCGCAAGGATGCTCAGAGAAAAGTTGCTTGGAGACATCCCAGTCTAAGAAAGAGCATCTACAAACAAGTTGGTTCGGTTCCCTTCGCTGTGGGGAGGTCAAGATACACATGTGCACAGATGCACATGGGATTGAACAAAGATTTGCTCACTCATTTAGTCCTTCGTTTTCAGATATTAGTAGGCTCCTCCTGCTGCTGGATGTAGGTGTTGAGACTTACTGATGGGACGGGGAGGGTCCACTTTGATCTGAATCAGAGGTCTCGGGCTTACCCAGGGTGACTGGTCCTGGCTTTGGAGTTAAACAGGCATGAGTTAGAATGCTTGTTCTGTGACTTTTTAGCTTTGTGACCTTTGGTGAATCTGTGAGCCTCAGTTTCCCCAACTGTACCCACACCCCAGATAATTGCGAGGACTCTCTGAAATATTTATGTGACACACTTAGCATGGTGTCTGGATTCTAGCCCTTCTAGAAAGAATGGCTGTGTTATTTCTGTCATTAGAAGGCGGGGTGAAGGCGAGGATGGATTGTGGCGGGTGGCGGGGTCAGGCTCCAGAGAATGGTGCATGGAGCCTACATGGAGATGGTAGTGAGGACACCCTGAATTCTTGCAGGCTGTATCATTTGGCTGGATGGAGAAGCCCCGATGAGATCTTTCCTGGTTTGGTTTCTCTCAGGAGAGAGGGGAAGCTGCTACCTTGAACCTAATTCTAGTCAAGACAGGCCTAATTCGTGAGGTGGGAAAGGCAGAGCTTGGAAGGCACAAAGGAGGCTGGCAGCCCCTGGAAGGAGAAGGTCAGCTTCCCTGCAGAGGGTGGTTGCTGGGAAGTTCAGTCAAGTCACTGTGAACCTGAGGTCTGAGGCAGGCAGAGGGAGGACGCACAGAGCCAGAGGCGGTGGTCGAGTGCGGGGGTGGTCAGAATGCCATTCTTGACCACACGTGGCGGATGACCCGACAGTGTTAGAGTGACGATGGTGCCTGTGGGGAGAGGTCCAGACACCTGTGGGGACATGTCGCGGGCACTGTGTTGCAGATGGTGTGTGGCCCGCTGCACTGTTGGGCCTCCCTGGGCCTCTCCAGGCCTTTCTCCCACCTGGCGGGGAATGCACAGTGAGGCGCAGGGATGAGCCTGCTCCTGAATCTGCTCCCGCTGGTCACTGATCGCTAGGAACGCACCTCCAGGCCTTGTCCCAGGAGGCACCTCCCTTGGCATATCTGGAGCCCCCCTGAAGAGATCATGGGGTTGCGGCCCCCCGCTGCCTTGGCAAGCGAGCAGCCGCTCAGGCTTGGGAGAACTACCATTCAAGGTAGCTGGGTTTGGGCGCTTTCCAGAGGCGGCACCCCAAGGAGGGATAGAGCTGGGCTTGGTCCCCTTTCTTCCAGGGGGAGCTTGTATAGCGTGTGGCACCGACTGCTGTGAAATGAGGGCAAGACCGAAGTTCAGCCTGTTCCTGAAGCTCATGACATCTGCAGGGGCCTGCTGTGTCCACTCTCCCCTGCTCCCAGCTCCTTCCCAGACCTTCTTCTAGGGGAAGTGGGGCCAGGTGCTGGTGTGTATGCCCTCTGTGACCCTGTGAGCACAGCCTGCCCCCGTGCCAGTCTCCCAGCTTCCTCAGGGCCCAAGCGAGTCAGGGCGAGGGGCAGGCAGACTGCTTACCCGAGTGGATTCCTCATGAGCTGTTTCTAGGAGACCCCCCACACCCCCATATTGATGGTGGAATTTGGGGGGCTGCAGGATGGTCTCCCTGCTGTCTGATCCAGCCATCGATAGCTTAGCTTCTGAGAAGAACTGGCCTATTTCCAGTCCCAGAGGCCTTGAGTACTGCGGACATGACTCCGATTTGCTGGACAGAGCAACACAGCACATGGCTAGTTCTGAGCCCGGCTCACCATTGTCTCTGCAGCTGGGTATCTTTCCTTTAGCCACCCCTCCAATTAGCTTCATTAGCACAGAGATTCAGGGGTCCTCTCTGACCTTCTGATCATCACAGCAGCTTTTTCTTGTAAAACACTGCCTCTTGCTCCAACCGGGGCCATTCAAATAGCCTTTGTTCTAAGACAGAAAGGACGCAGAAGGGTTTCTCCTGCCTTTTGATGCATTTTCAAAACTTTAACTTCCACGTTTTAGCTAATTCCTGCCGGAAAAACCAACTTATTCAGGTGCTTGAAAGTTCCTGCCATAGATAAGTGGCCTTGAGTCCTTGGTAAGCTCTGGTTTAGGGTTTGAGAGAACGTCTCCTTTCTATCCATTCCCAACTGCAGGGACCTGCTTCTCCTGTATGTGAGACCTGTTGGGGATTTCCTCTTCTTGGATTATTAACACTCTCTTTATGGATACTGGTAGCTTTCAGTGCTTTGCGGGCACCATTACGCTCTTATTTCTCTTGTAGAGCCTCTTTCTTGGACTTCCCCTGTCTTTTTCGGAGTCTCCCCACCACGCCAGGGAGAGGAGCCCCAGCTAATTTTGCCTCCCGTTAACCTGAGCATCTGGTCTGCACTCTGGTCTCAGTGCTCTGAAGAGGGTTCTCTGTCCGGCTCTGTACCATCAGTGTCCACACTCCTCCATCCCTGAGAACACTTGCCTTCTTTCAGTTTTCTGAGATCACAGCATCCTCTAAGCTTTCCCATGTCCCAACCACACCACACCCCGCTGCCGACACATGGAGTTTTTGGCTCCATTGCCTAACCCGAAATACCCTTTTTAATCTCTTAGTTCACATTCCCCATGTATCCCCGTGGCCAGGGCCAGCACATAGGATGCGGGCCAGTCAAAGGATGAGTTGTATTTGAGTCAGGGATTCCCTTCCCTTCCACTTAGTAGGTACCACGGGGTTGCTGTAATGATGGGCATCTTCAGTGAAGGAATAAAAGACTATCCTCTTCTCCAAAGTCCACCCAACCCACCCAGGGCACATGCCTGGATCCCATGCCCTCCCTACTGATAGGGACAGGGTCTTCCAGGCTCCTGAGAGAGGACGGAGCAGCGCTGCGCAGGCTGCCTCCTCAGAAGGACCAGGTGGTGTACCCGTCACGGGTCATGAGAGTGACCTGAGACCCTGAGCGATGTCACCCCTGCAGATAGGACCTGTCTCATAGACTGGTGGCCCTGGCTTTCCAGGTCTATGCAGGACATGTGCAAATGCCTGGTTAGTCCTGAGACCCACAAGTGTCTGCTGGGAGGCCTGAGTGGAAAGAGCTGCTTCCTGGAACAGAGCGTAAGAAGGTGGCGACTCACTGAGTGGCTACTGGGTTGAAGATCTGATGCCCCTTCCGGTCTGTGCTGTCTTCTCTCAGAACACATGTCTGACACAGACATCAGTGATTCCCTGCCAACTCCTCACTTCCCAGCACTGTGTCCTGCTGAGGGGCCGAGGCAGCCCCCACTCTTCAGGGCCGCTGACTGGGAACTCCAGGTTAGCTGGCGGAAGTGGACACCCTAAGTCTTTTTCCCCCAGTTCTGGCTTCTGCTGTATAACTTACTCGGCTGTTGGACCTTTCTTTACATTTCTGAGACCTTCTCAGAATGTGAGCTGTGTGTGCATTGGAGAAAAGACTTGGTCTAAGACAAAAGGACTTGGGTTCTAGTCCCAGCTCTTCCAGCTAAATACGTCACCTTGGGCAGGTCCCTTCCCCTCTCTGGACCTCAATTTTCCCACCTGTATAACAAGAGGATTAGATGAGGCAATCTGTGAAAAATATAGCTAACTGACTAACTCATTTAATAATTATCATCCTCTTAAAATCATATATGTTTATTGGATGATTCACATGCTGCCTGCTGTCCCTGCATTATCTCATTGAATTCTTGAACAATTTTTTTTAAAGGAAAGGTTCAGGCAGAAAGAGCAAGATGGAAAAAAAATCTTTATTTTTTATTTAGGTGCTCACATTGGTTGCTCCCCGCAGCCCCAGGTCTTGAACCTGGGAACTTGGGATGTATGTGGGACTGCTCCCAGGTGTCCTAGACCACTAGGCCACCAGGCAGACCCTGAATTCTGTAAAGGATTATCAAGGCTTTTTCAGAAGAGGAAATGAGGCTCCAGAGATGTTAGGGAGTGTGTTCCTATGGCACAGCCAGGAACTGGTGGAACCTGTCTGACCTCAAAGCCTTGGGGAAGGGACTGCAGACTGGGGCCTCTCAGTTTTGAAGGAGTGGACAGTTTCCGAGGATGCTTTCGGGCCCTCGTGCCGTCCTCGCTGCTTACAGTGGAAGGGAATCAGCACGTTTCATAAGACTCAGTAGGCTTCGAATCATCTCACTGTCATAAGGTAATGGATAGTCCCCAGCCCTGACAGTCAGAGAGCACACCGTCCGTGGACTGCATTTATGTCCTTTAAATGCCTGAGCTGCATCGGCTCCTATTTCTTTCATGGGGAGGCCTGGCAACCTGAAAGTGCAGTTGGATCAGTATTTTTCAGGTAGCACGTTCTCCCTTACACCTCCAACATACGAAATGGCCCTTTCACTGCATGCAGGCACCGGGGATTTTTTCTTAAATTAAGAATTTGATACATTCCTTCAGCTCCCCTCCAGGGGTTACAGAGAGCAAGGAAAGTGATGCCTTGTGCTAATGTGCAGGTGTGGTTATGCATTTTGAAGGAGATCTTGACAATCTCCAGGAAAAAAAAAAAGAATCCCCAGATGACCTCAGTTCTTGGTGAGAAATACTAGCTAGTGGAAGTGCTGAAGGGCCTCCTGGTCCCCAGGTATCCAAAGCCTGTCTGTTTGAAGGTCAAATGACAAAGTGGAAGGGTATGCATGCTTGTGTGTGTGTCTTGGGGGAGGGTGCAAGGTATGGGCACGGGTCTATTCTGAGCGAGTGCCCTGCAGGCGGGGAGAACAGCCCAGGGAGTCTGGAAGTGTGGATTTCTGGGTGACCTTGCATCTTCCCTCACAGAGCTGGCATGAGCCTTTACCACATGGCTCATGTGAAAGGAGGCCTGGCCCACTGTCACCTGTAGGCTCTTCTGGGCTGGGGAACCAGGCATCCTGCTTTGATGAAGACACGTGTCCATGGAAGGTGGAGGAAACGGTTTGGGGAGGGAAGGTTATGGGAGGTCAAACAAATGGGAGGTCTGTCCTGGGTAAGTTCCTTGGCCTGTTTGTGCCTCAGTTTCCTCATCTGCAAAATGGGATATACTAGTGATTACATCATAGGTTGCTGGGAAGATTAAATATGATCAAAGGATATGATGGCTGCAAAAGATGAGTCTTTTTTATATGTGAGCTTTTATTAAAGTCCTACCTATCTATAGTATATGTATATATGTAAATGAATGGGATATTTATTTTAGAGTAGCTTTAGGGTTACAGAAAAACTGATCCGCAAGTACAGAGTTCCCATATGCCCCCTTCTTCCAGTTTTTCAGTTGTATTGAAGTGATGCATTGTTATAGTTGGTGATCCAACACTGGTACCTTATTATTAATTGATACATTATTAGTTTACATTAGGGATCACCCTGTGTTGTACATTCTGTGCCCACATATTTTGACAAATATTGCCATTATAATATCATAGAGAGCAATTTCACTGCCCTAAAACTCTTCTGTGCTCCATTTCACCACCCCTCTCCCACCCGCTGAACACCTGGCAGGCACTGTCTCCACCGTTATGCCTTTTCCAGGATGACACGGAATTGGAATCATACACAGCCTTCTCCGACTGGCTTCCTTCACTTAGCGATATGCAGTGAGATCCTGCCATGTCCTTTTATGTCTTGATAATTCATTGCTCTTTATTATGAAGGGTGTGGATGTACCACTGTCACTCATGCATTCATCTGCTGAAGAGATCTTGGTCATTCCAAGTCTTGGCAATGAAGAGACCTCTGCAGCATCTGGGAGGTGAGTGCTGTCACTTGAGGGCAGGGACATTAGAATTAGACTGAATGACTCCGTTTCTGGTGCATAGCCAGGCGGCCTGAGAAAGCTGTTTAATCCTTTCACTTTCCTCTTTTGAGAAACGGGGATATAAAAGCTGACAGCGCTGTCATGGAGACATTTATACTGGGCTGGCCCAGAGATCTTTAAGGTTACAGGTGGGGCTCTGCACTAGCAGAGGGCGCTGCTACGCTGGGTCAATTCAGGGAACCAAGGCCCCCCCCCCCTCAATTAAGCATCAGGCTTTTACAGATGCTCAGAGTCCTGTCCCCATGAGAGGAGAGAGTGGGGCCTTCGCTCACTTGCATTAAGTGCCCTGCCCTGGAAGTGCCCCACCTGCCCATGCTCACATGCTATTGGCTAACACCTGATCACATGAACTCACCACACCACAAGGGATGCTGGGAAATGTAGTCTAGCCGTGTGTCCCCTTTCCATTCTAATTAGAGGAAGGAGAGAATAGAGTTTGGCGGCCGCTGGCAGTCTCTTCCACATGATAAAACCTACTTCATAGGTTTGTGATGAGGATTAAATGAGAGGATTTGTGTAAAGCCCTGAGCTTAGTGCCTGGTGCGTCTTTAGTGCTCAATATGTTAGTTTTTTCTTTGTTGACCCTGGGAATGAAAGGGTCATGGTATATCTGAGCTGGGGACCTTTAGAAGTGATCTATCTCGGTGGTCTTCACACAGTGTTCAGCTGATCCCTTACAGACTTCCTAAGGACCCCTGGGGGCCATGTTGGAAGACCAGTGGGGAGTCTGGCCCGCACCTGCTTTCAGCCAGTGGCATGCCTCCCTTAACTGTTTCCCATATAGCATTCTGGATCCGATTTCCATGGAAGAGAAGATCTGGATCTTAAAAAAGATCTTGAAAACCACTGACCTAGGACAATTCTCTGAAGTCACACAGTGGGTTGTTCCTCTTCCATCTCCCCATGAACTCCAGGCTTCTTCAACCTTGTCTCTGGGTTGGGCTGATTCTGAGTTGGCTCCAGTTTCATTAGTGCCACCAGCAGAAACACTAGCAGGGGTGGCGTCGAGGGCAGAAGAGACAGGGAGACCAGAGGAGTGTATGAACTGAACTCAGCCTGCACTTTCCAGTCAGTCGGCCGCCCTGAGCTGCAATGGGATGAGGGCTTCATTGCCTGGCTCTCCTGGTCCAGGAACTGTGCTGGCACGGCGGGCAGCAGGGTGTGTGAGATCCAGGCTGGCACACACCCTCCATCTGCCCTTGGGCAGGGCTTTGTTCCTGAGCCCATGACTTCACGTCTCTTCCATCCTGGCGCCTGATCCCTTCCACCTTGGCATGCTGGTCCTGTGTCCAGGGCACCGCCTATCCAGATGGTTTGAATTGGTTTTGTTGTCCTGAGTATTTGCTTTGTCTCCTGGCCTCATAGCATCTGTGAGAGTGACGCGCTGGTCTCCTGGTCACATGTGTGACCAGGAGCCACAGGGTATAATGTTAGCAACAGGAGCTTGGGGTCCATGGACCCAGGTTCAGATTCAGGCTCATTTGTCTGTCTGTGTATGTGCCCTTCAGTGTTGCTGCTCCCAGGCCTCCAGCTTCTCATCTGGGGAATGGGGAGAGCAGTACATTTCTCAGAGGCTTCATATAAAGATCAGGTAAGATAATGTGTATAAGGCCTTTAGAGTAAGTTCTTGATGAATGGCAGCTATTGTCCATTATTTGTGATCCTAACTAAGAGAGAAAGTTAAAAATGCTGAGCGGTATATTACAATAGTAATACAAATGCTGTAAAAAACCCAAAAGACATAAGTAAACTTACCACCTCCATCTTTTCTTCTCTTATCCACCCACCTCCCTATCTCTCTCCAGAGGTTATGCTTCTAGTTTACAGTCAAGAAAGCTTGTTGGCATGGCCTGGTGGCTCAGAAGCTAAGCTGGTGACTGGGGCATAGTCCATGTAAAACCCAAGGACCAGGTTTGAGATCTAGGACCAGGCAGAACAACCAAAATGAATTAATAAAACTTTTCTTTCTCCTCTCTTTTCCTTCCTGCCAACCTGCCTTCCTCTTAAAAAAAAAAAAAAAAAATCAAAGAAATTTTGTCAAGCTTTACCTCACCGGCAGTCCCTAACCTTCCTCTCTTCTGTCACCTCCTGCCAATCATGCATCCTTCCTTCCACTGCTCCTCCTTCAGGTTCCAGCCTCATTGAACTGCTGTCCAGATGCCACATCTTTGCCTGTGCTGTTTCCTTGGCTGGAAGTGCCTGTACTCCCTTTCTGTTCAGCGAACTTCTGTTCACTCTTCAAAACCCAATCTCTGCATCTCCCTCTTCCCTTTATTCTCCCCGTCCCTCTGCCTCACACTTATCCTGCTCTGGGATGGTCAGTTACAGATCTCAGGCTCCCATTTGGCTCAGGATTACACCAAGGCATGAACTGGGTCTTAACCTCTCCCCTTCCTGGGGCCCTGCAGCGGGCCTGTCCCAGTGCAGTGGTCAGGGAGAGTCTTTGCAGGACATATTTTCTTGTGATTGACCTTTATAGACTAGACATAACCCTTTTCCTGGACCCAGCTTTGTGGGTTTATTTTCTCCTTTGTGGAAGGGGCCTCAGAGCTGGGGCCAGCTCCAGCCCTGTGCTTCTGATGGAGCTTGTTCTCCCCGGGGATGGTTGGGGTGAGTTTGATGAAGTTAATGGCCAGGGAGATAGCAAGGGGTTTGCTCCACACAACAATCAGAGCGTGGACTCTGTCTCTGGACGAATGGAGGGCTCCCTTAGTGGAGCCTGGAGAGAGAGAAGCAATATTGGCATTTCTCCTCCCAGCTCATGTACCTCCTGGGACTCAACTGGACAGGCTACAGGCTGCTAAATGCCTTTCCGTGGACCTCTTAGCATAGGGCTGGTGCCTGTAAGTGGAGTTTAGAAGCAGTATGAGCAAGTACAAAGGTCTGGCACTTTCTGCCAGAGACCCTGGGGTGCAGCTGCTGCTGGGTCCTCTACATCCCTCTTGACTTAGTAGACACGTGCCAGATGGGCCTGGGGACCTGGGCTGCATCCGGACTCTGTCCACTTGTGTGACTGGAACACAAGTCTGGAACAGTTATCTGACCTTCTGTTGTGCCTGCCCCATGTCATTCCTGCCACTTCTGCACATCAAGACCCAGCTCATTGTTTAAGACTCATTTGAAACTCTGCCTCCTCCATGCAGCCTTCCCTGATTCAGCCCACCTGCCCTTCCCAGCTCGGAAGAATTTTCCTTCTTCCGTTCCCTAGGCCACTGTGGGTATTGATTCCTTTGTATTATTGTCTATTTAATTTTTTTAAAGAAAAGGTACTGGCATGAAGGTGCTGAATGAAGGTAAGCAGGCAGGCAGTCAGCAGAGAGGGGAGGAAGAGGTGTTTTATTTTATTTTCATTTAGTTGTTCACACTGGCTGTTTCCCCCCAGACCTGGGACTCGAACCCAGGGGTATGTGACCTGCTCCTTCGGAGGTGATTGACCTCACTGCTGCTCCACCAGGGTGCGCTCATATTTAATTTTTAAAATTACAACAGAAATGCCTACTTATTTTAAAATAAAATAAGGATTATTTTGTTTATAATAAATTATATTATAAAAATAATTGAGAATTTGCTCCTTCCACTTGTTCTAGCTGTACAATTCTGTCCCCCTCCCCAGTCACCCCTGTGAAGGGTTTGGAGCATTCATGTCAGTTTCATCAGGATTCACACCCACCCACGTGCACCCATGTGCACCCACGTGCACACACACGGACACGTGCACACTCACACATGCACACACACAGGTAGACTCCCAAGGATCCCCATCTCTTGCCTTAATGCCCTTGTGTCTTCTCCCTTTAGTGTGAACTGGACTTAGAATCTTGCTTTTAATGACTGGAACACATTAATTGATAGGATGTCATTTCAGCAGTTAGGTTACAAAGGACTTCAACTTCTGCCTTCTTGGTATTCTCTCTCGGGCCTTCTCTGCACCTCCTCTGATGGTCAAGGCAACTGGGCGAGGAGTGGAGGATGGCCGGTGACCATCCCCATGAAGGAGCTGAGGGCCTCTGTCCAGAAGCCCTGCAGGAACTGAATCCCGCCAGCCCATTTAGTGAGCGTGGAAGCAGATCCCTCCACGGTCTGGCCTTTAGATGGCTGCAGCCCCAGAGAGCACAGCCTGCGAGGTCCGAGCTCGAGGAGCAGCAGTGCCCCGATTCCTGACGCACAGAAATGCTGAGATAACCTGTGCTCATCTGAGCTGCTATGCTTCACTTCGGGGCAGTTTCCTACATAGTTACAGAGACCTAACAGACCTTACTGCTGCTGTGCTCTATGTTATACTAAATAAATAGTATCTATTGAAAGGATAAATTTATAATAGTGGGATTGAAGGGTCAAGAGGCACACACATTCTGTTAGCAGATGGAACTATATCTTTTCTTTTTTAAAGGACAGGTGAAGGTAGGCAGCGGGGAGAAGGAGAAACATCTTATTTTATTTAGTTGTTCATCTTAGTTGCTTTCCCCAGTCCCAGGTCTTGAACCTGGGGGTGTATGTGAACTGGACCAGAGAGGACTAAACCCCAGGGCCACCAGGAAATGCCAGAACTATGTTTTCAGAGGGTCATAGCAATTTCTATTGCTACCAGTCCGTATCCCCACGTATTCATCAGAACTGAATATTAGCAAACTTTTTGCTACTCCAATGGGTGAAAATGGCATCTTAATTTTGTTATCATTTGCATTTGCCTTATAACTAGGAAGGTTGAGAGTTTTTAAAATTTATTTTTCTCATTTTTTGCTTTTTAAAAATAATTTTTTAAAAGGAAATGCACAGGCAGGAATGAAGGCAAGTAGGCAGACAGGCAGGAAGAGAGAGGAGGAAGAAGAAGCACTTTACGTATTTTATTTGGTTGGTCATCATCTTGGTTGTTCCCACCAATCTTGGGTCGTGAACCTGGGACCTTGGGATGTGTGTGAACTAGGCCCAATCTCTACTCCACCAGGGTGCACCTCTTACTTTTAAAGAGAGGAAGGAAGGAAGAGAGAGAAGAAAGAAACACTTAGAAGGGAGGAAGGGAGAGAAAGAAGGAAAGTTTTTATTTATTTTGTTTTTTTTCCCTGCCCCTGGGCCATGAATGCAGGTCCTTGGGCTTTTGCCTGGTTCACACACCAGCATCTCAGCTGCCTGAGCCACAAGGGCACACCCTCTATCTGTGCTTTATTTGACAAGCATTTACATTACATTTCATTACATTATATCATATACTCTTTGCTAAGTTCTGTTATTTTTTCAAGACATTATAATGGTATCTGGACTTTGCCCTTGAACACTTCACAGATCAGCGGGTAAGATGAACATATAAAAATAGGCAAAATAGTAAAATAAGTGTTGAAATAAGCATTTGCACCCAGTGTTCTGGGAACACAGAAACGCAGGAGACCAAAGTTGCCTGGGCAGGTTGGGCTGTGCCTGGCGGGGCGGGCACTGGAGCCGGGCAGCGAAGGGGTGTGGACGTTTGTCAGATGGAGGAGGAGACCTTAACAGGGTGGCCGACCCAAGGCGGGAAGAGAGGCGGGAGAGTGATGGTGAGGAGCAGAAATGGAGCTGCACTTGACATGGGGCAGTTCAGTCACAGCTGCTGCTGAGGGCTCCACGCGACACTCAGGTGTTTGACACCGTCGCACAGGCAGTGGGAGCCGCTGACGAGTTTTCAGTAGAAGATGACCTGGCGGGCTGACATGACGTAGGTGTCTTTGTGTATCTGCCAAATAAACCCCGAGGCTCCATGTCAGTTTTATCTGTCTTTCCTAGCACTCAGCGGCAGCACTGATTGCTGCGTGGAACTGGGCAGTATGGCCTGAAAGCAGCCAGTCAGGAGCCTTCGGTGGGGCCATGTCGGGTCCAGGAGGCAAGAGTATTGGGACCAAAAGATGATCTGGGACCGAGACGCCTCCCAGGTGCTCAGAACCCACAAGGGCTCCACGCTCTTCCTTTATCACACGCACGACTTCCTTCCAGAGGCTCCCTCGAGGTGTCGGTTCCAGCAGATGGATGGCGTCCTCCCTTCTTTGCCTTGGTACCTTCTGCTTCTCGACGAGCCATGATGGAGTCAGGAGCCATACTCCTTGTTATATTTTTAATAAGGCCAGATGTTCTCAGGGGGCAAAGAGGATGAGCTAAAAGGGGTCCTACCTATTTCTCTTGTGCACCAGCCCTCCTCTGACGAATGTAGTGCTTTCCCCTGGGCACGAACCCCGATCAGTTTTCCTGCCATCGGATTCCCTCAGGCATCTCCAGCTCCTAACGGTGACTGATGAGGACACCCCAGGCTCCTGTCATGAGAGGGACTGCCAACATCCTCCGCATGTCTATGACCTCCCTACTGCGGGCGGAGAACAATCTGCCTGCCCTAACACAGCTCTTCTCCCTCAAGTGTCTCCATGGTGCCAGGCATTGTGCGGAGCGCTGTCCAGGCACAATCTTAGTCTTCCCAACAGCCCTGTGACATCGTATGATGAGCATCCTCCCTTCATAGGTGAGAAAACAGGGGCGCAGGGAAGTTAATAGCCAGGTCAATGTCACGCTGCTGCGAGGGAACAGGGTCAGGGCCCATCATCTTAGTATGGAAGCCCCAGGCCCTGCAGATCAAGGCTCTCACGATCCAAGGCCTCCCCTGTGGGTTACACAGCGCTCTTCAAGGAATGTCTCTTCAGCTGCTGGCAAGTTGGTTGTTGGTGCCGTGTCTGCAGGAATCTCCCTGACGGCACCAGGAGGAACACCTGCCCTGTATTTTGTCCAGAGTTAGAGGAACAAAAGGGGTCTGTCTGAGCCAACGGTCTTGATGAACTCTGGAGCCCTCAGCCACAGGTGGGATGGGGCTGTCACCCAGTGAGGCCGCAGGCATTGCTGGAGGAGGTCAGGGCCTGGAGCCAGGGCTGGAGTCATGAGCGGGTTATGTTTTTCCTGGGCAGTGGCCACCTCTTGTGGGTGGAGCAGTTCGGAGGTATTTTGGGGCAATTATCTTTGCCTTCTTCTACTTTTTTTTTTTTTTCTTAAGGAAAGGTTCGGGCAGGCAGGGAGAGGAGGAAGACACATTTTCATTACTTACTTTATTTAGTTGTTCATCTCTGGTCGTGAACCTGGGTCCTTGGGATGGATGTGGACTGCACTGGCCAGAGGCTGTAGACTTATCCACTAAGCCACCAGGGCTCACGCTCTGTTCCTAACTTACAAATTTCCTCCTCTCCTCTCTCTCTCACCTCTTCTCATCTTCTTCTTTCACTGTAAGGTTAGAATTATTGTTTTCTGAACATAAAAATTCATGCTTTTTGTTAAAAAAAAAAAAAGTCCGGACCGTATAAAAGTTTAAAGATCTAGAGTAGACTCCATGACATTCTGGTGTGTGGCCATTCGAACTTTTTCTGCCTGTGCCAGAATGGAGTCAGATTAGCAAACCGCGCTGCACCCGCGCCTCACTGTACAGCGACCGCCGCTCTGCCCGTCCACTCGTCAGTTCACGCGCTGCACAGACTGGCATCGGGCCGAACCGTCGCTTGTTGACATCCTCAACGCTGTGCTTGTTGCCAACACGTGGTGGCTGCGTCTCAAGCAGCGGTTACAGAAGCTTTCTCACATTCTCCAGCCGCACGCCTTTCACCCTGTCCCTTTCTGACCGGTCTCTGGACCGAGGGCCCTCGGGTTTAAGGTGGGCAAAGGACAGCAGAGAACAGCTCAAGGTCCCCAGACCCGGGGTGGAGGCGCCGAGAGGGAGCGTTGTGGGCAGCAGGCTGGCAGGAGGCCTGGACATGGGTGAGGGGGACCCTGAGAGGCCTTTCTTGCGTGCGTGGCAGTGCCCTGGGTGATGGACAGAGTTTTCTTGGGTGACTTGACATTCTAGATGAACACAAATCCCTGGCCCCCGCGATGCCGCACCTCTGTTCATCTATCAAGTATGCATCTCCATCCCTTCTCACGTCAGGCTTGGTGCCAGGCACTGGAGACAGGGAATCAAGTCAATTCTGGTCCCTACAAAGTGCTGTCAAAAGATTCATGGGAATGGAGAGAAGGGGAGCAGTGTGACCTCTGGGCTGTGTGAGGGAGGCATTTGAACCAGGTTGGGTGGGCAGGGGAGAGGAGGGGGCTGGAAGTTCTGGACGGGAAGAGCGGTGCATCCCGACAGCTGGAAAGGTGCCATTGTGACTGACACGCAGGTGGGAGAGGTGGAGGATGGTGAATGGAAAGGAATCGATGAAGGCTGATTAGGACTAAGACTTGAAGCGTTTTGAATGTCAAGTGTCATGCTAAGGGATTTCTCCTTCGGGAATCTGTGAAGAGTGTGGAACATACAAGAGTGCTGATGTCTCTGGTCACTCTCACGGGAGATGGTTAGAGGGAAGAAGTTGAGGCCAGGGAGCACTGGGCACAGGGTCCCCATGGACTTCAGGAGAGCAGTATTCCAGGGGCGGAGATGATGATGGTCAGTCTGTGTGGTTGCTATTGACACAGAGGGACTGGGGCAGGAGAGGGGCAGGCG